>UESW01004599.1:487440-565283 GCA_900491605.1 Calamus simplicifolius
TGTCCCGACATCTACTGGGGGGCGGGCTCGTTGCCGCTGATGGCCCCTACCCCAGCTCCTTTCTTCGGCTGGGGCTAGTTTGCTGGAAACTTGGGGCTCCTCCATTGTCGCTCCCTCGGCCACCACCTCCTCCGGTGGGGTGTCGGCCGTCAAGTCCACCTCCTGAGCGGCCGGAGGTTCTTGGTGCTCCGGTGGCTGGGATACCCGCACTGTCACGTTAGGGGCCGGCGCCTGCTGCCCCTCTCTCGGGCCCCCTAGGCCCTCATCCTTGGCCACAGCCTTCCTGAGCTTGGCGGTCGGGGGCTTCCATTACTGCGCAACGTCGGTCGGAGTTAGTAAAAAAAAAGAAGAAAAGAAAGAAAGAGAGAAGAAAAGAGATGGCAATTTGGCTAAGTATGGGACGTCTTCTACTCACCGCTTTGGGTGGTGATGCCCGCCAGCCGGAGGTTGTCCTTCGATAGAAAAAGGTTGTACCTGGGGATATCGGCGGTCAGAGTTGCCCCAGTGCCTCCCTGTCCCCCGGGAGGATGGCCGAGTTTGAGTTGGGCCTGAGGTCCAGGTCCCCCCACCCGATTTTGACTTGGTCAATGTCAACAAAAAAGAACCGGGACTTCATCCCTTGACGAAAGAGGGGAGGAGCAGCTGAGGACACGGCCGGGTTGGGGCTGGAACAGCCACCAACCCATCTGAAGGGTTATAAAACGCTTGAAAAAGAGAGATTCTGGGGTTGTAATGGAGTGATGGTGGCATAGAATGATGAAGGCGCAGATGGTTCGGAGGGAGTTTGGGACTAGTTGGGAGGGGGTTTAAAGAGTAGTAGTCGAGGAGGTTGATGAAGAAAGGGTGAAGAGGCAGATGAAGGCCTAGCCTAAAGGATATTTCATACATGGCCACTCTACCGGGCCGAGAGAGGAGACCGCCCTGTCATCGGGGGTCGAGAGGAAAAGCCTAATGTCTCGGGAGATTTGGTAACAGGCCCTGATGTTCGTCAGGTCCTGGCCTATTACCATGGAGGCGGTCCCCGTCGGGTATTCTGCCCCCACCCTCGAGGAGGTACCGGCGCCGCCGGGCGTCTCCTTGCGGGGAGCTCTGCCGATGACCTGTCGTTGGGCAAGAAGAAGGCGGTCTTCGGATCGGAGGACCACGAAAGAGGAGGAGAGGAAGACGCACGAAGTCTCGAAGGAGAAATGTGGCCCTCGGGATCAACCGACGAGGACCAGGAAGGAGAAGAGCCCATTGTGAAAGTTCGAAAGAAGAAAAGAAAGGTCTGGGAGGGACAGGGGGCTAACCTGGGGGAGAAGATAGCAGACGCTGGTTCTCGGGTTTAGCCCCCACCCGAGTTTTATTAAGTTTCAAATCGTCCCACCTTGTCTCGCCTGCCACGCGGACTTCCACCATTGGCAGGTGTTGGCTTATGGGGGCCAGCGTCTCCCTTGTGATTTGCTGCCATGGGCTTATGGGGCCCACATATGGCATCGGTGCTTGACAACCCAACCAACTGATGTGTGCCATGTGGACGCACTGCGAAGCCCCTCATGTCCGCCCACCACTTAGTGTGGGCTCTGCGCTGCCATTGTGAACTGTGGAGGGTGCCATGCAGGAATCAGCCTTGGGGCTTAAGGAAATAAAGTACCGCCTTTATTGATAGCTATAGCTTTTGGTAAGATGGTAAGGGGTTTGATCCTAAAACCTGGTATCAGAGCGAGGTTGTTGGTTCGAATCCCCCGGGTGTCGCTGGGGGGGGGGAGAATTGTTGGCTTATGGGGGCCAGCGTCTCCCTTGTGATTCGCTGCCATGGGCTTATGGGGGCCCACATATGGCATCGATGCTTGATAGCCCAACCAACCGGTGCGTGCCATGTGGACGCACTGCAAAGCCCCTCATGTTACAAAACAATTAGGCAATTCTAAGCTTGATACAGGAAAGTTCGGTCGCCTTGCAAGTAAGTATCTTTGTGCAAAATTTCATTGGTAAGAAAGTACTTCATTTAATTTGCTTTGAATATTTTTTATTAGCTTGGGAGTTAACTGGTTAGCTAACTTGTTATTCCATTTAGCTAGCTGGCACACCTCTCAGCTAGCTGATACATTGTCTCTGTGCTTGGCCGAACGATCTTTTATTTTAGCTAGCTGGTTAGCTAGCTTGTTAGCTAGCTGAAGAAGCTGAAGTTTCTTCAGCTAACTAAAATGCTCGTCACAGTGCTTGGCCGAACGCTCTATAAATTTAGCTAGCTGGTTGGTTAACTTGTTAGTTAACTGGAATTCGTTTTAGCTAACTCCAGTTGCCTGTAAACTCTCATGGCCGAACAGTCTAAATTTTAGCTAACTATGGAGCTAGTTGCCAGGCCTTCTAGCTAGTTGACATTTCTTTAGTTAACTGCTTAGCTAACTATTTTATCTTGGAGCTAACTGCTTAGCTAACTATTTTCACAGGAAACGTTGAAGCCGTGAGGATTCAAATTTTAGTTAACTGGAGAGCTAGCTGCATGTTGGCTAGTTTGCTAGAGAGTTAGCTACCTTATTCAGACGTATGGCTGCCTCAGTTAGCTGGAGAGCTAAGTAAGCTGGACTGTTCCTACGTTACTTTTTGTTTTAGTTAGGTAGTGAGCTAACTGACTATCATTTAGCTAGCTATTGAGCTAACTCCTCTTCTCCTGCAACTCCTGCAACCGTGAGCCTTAATTTTCTAGTTAGCTGGGAAGCTAACTACCAATGCATGAACCCTTTACTTTGCAGTTTTATATTGCCTGTTAGTTAGCTAAAGAGCTAACTAACCTTTGCTTAGTTAGCTGCCTAGCTAACTAAGTGATATGCACTTTAGTCTTATAGCCGTTGTTTTTGCTGTTAGTTAGCTGAAGAGCTAACTAGCAATCTTTCTAGTTGACTAAAGAGCTGCCTCTGGATGATTTATTTGTCGTGGCCTCTCTTGTTAGCTAGCTGACTAGCTAGCTGAGGTTACTTACATACTCTTCACCGAATGCATTGATGTCTTCAGCTACCTGGAGTTATTTTTTCAGTCAACTGTCGCCTGAGTTCTTAAGCTGCTCTTTCTCTCTTACTCTCTCTCTCTATTGCTATTTTAAGCTATATTTAACTTTTAGATTTTTGAATCTTTGTAGTGCTCTTCCTTCCTCAAATGGAGATCAGCATTCAATGCTTAAGGGAAACATTTATAACGGTTATATTTTCTTCCCATTTTTATTTCCATTTGTTCCTAATGTATCTAACAGATCTTTTCTTGTTGGATAATTATAAAAAGGTGGGATTTGAAGCACACCATGACGATTCTGAAAAAGAGTTTTTAAAGAGAAAGAAAATCCAAGAAAAGAGCTTATATTGCATATTGTTGAGTGGTTGTTGCTGTGCATTCAAGTTCATTCATTGCTCCAAAAAGTCGTCCGAATCTTTGAAGCTTTTCAAGCAATCAAGGCTTCAGCTACTTCGACCTCGCTCATTTACTGCTGAGTTTATTGTTTTAAAAAAATGTAAAGTATATTCTGAATATTTGCTCATTGTGCGAGCTTCTCTTTATCATTCCTTGATCATTTTTGTAAAAGGGTTAGTGTTAACCCTGATTATTTTGGGCTTCCTTGTGCCTTGAAACAAGAGGACTAGCCTAGGTTTGGCTAGGGGATTTGGCTTCCTTGTGCCATGAAACAAGAGGACTAGCCTAGTGTGGCTAGGGGTTTTTGGCTACCTTGTGCCGTATAAACAAGAGGGCTAGCCTGGTTTGGCTAGAGGTTGTAATCGTTGTGATACGATTAGTGGAATTCCCAAAGGTTTTGGGGAGTGGATGTAGGTGCTGAGTTTGGCACCGAACCACTATAAACTTATGTGTGTTTGTGGTTGTTTGATTCTCTACTGTTATCATTCTGTAAACTCCACTACACCGCTGCAAATCAAAATTAGGGTTTAAGCACATACTTGCATAGTAATCAATTTTTTTAATAACCCAATTCACCCCCCTCTTGGGTTGCTACATCTGGGCAACAGCAGGGTCACCTCGGCAGGCGCTTGGTGCGTGAGATGATCCGCCTCCGGCCAATGACAGGACGCCGCTGACGTCAGCGGCATGATGGCATGATGGCGGCCGCTGTCTGTGGGTTTCGAGAGGACAACCCAGCCTCGGGAATGATCCCTGCAAATCGGATGGATAGCCATGACTGCTGCTTCACATCCCCCAGATCGCCCGCGTTAAGCTATCGCAGCACCCAGAGACACGTGTCCAGGATGGTTGGCAGCGGACGGGGATCAAAGAGACACCCCTTTCGCTTCACCAGGGTGGACCCGCTTCGTCTCAGGGGCGAGGGGGCATCTGATGTGGCTGATCCAAGATTATCAAATTAAACAGTAAGCAAACGATGAACTGACGGAGCCCAACCTCGGCCTCCGAGGCATCCCCTCGGCCTCGAGCATCAACGTCGGCCTCCCCCTCGGCCTCGGCCTTTGTCTCGAGGTCGGCCACTCGCGACCCTCCGAGTCACCTGACACATCCACGTGGCCCACCAACCGCCTGTAGTGGCCACGTGCTTGCATGGCCATACCCCGTAACAGTGCACGCTAGATGCAACCATATCCGCCTCGCGCCAGGTGGCAGGCGAGGCAGGACACCCCTGACAGGCGGTTGCGACCAGTCACTGTTAGCCTTGCTTCCCGTCTGTTATTGGACAAAGGCACCTCGAAGTCAGCAACCTTCTGGAAGCGAAAAAAAAGGACTGTCGGACATATAAAAGCCCACACTTATAACGAGGGAAGGATCCGAAACTTTTAGTTCTCTAGCTTTCTTCTGTTAATTAACTCTTGTCTATTTCCGAGTGATTGACTTAAGCGTCGGAGGGTCCCCACCGGAGCATCCGATCTCCAAGCACTTTTTTTGCAGGAGCCCGATAAGGGAGATCTCCATTTTTCGGCGTTCAAGGAAGGTGACTTAGCGTCAACAGCTACTAAAATGGAGAAGGCTGGTATTCTCGCCTGGCATAAGGAATGAGGCTCACGGTGCCAGTCGGGATGCTCTTTTGAAAAATAAAAAACAATTTAAATCTATATATATTTAATTTTTCAAATGCATATTGGATTAAAATATATTTATAATATTTTTTATTTTTTTCAAAACCATGATGTTTTTCACCATTAATTTTTAGGACATATTATCATCTTCGCTTCAATCACCCACCATCGCCATCATTATCATGGCCACTGACCATTATCCCACTACCATAATTATACCTGCACCATTCATCATCGGAGCCATAACTAGCATCAATGCTATTACTATATTCTTATCACCTTTTACGTTATGACTTTACCATACTCAGAATCTTTCTTCTTGGCTACTATCATCTGTACTATCAACTACTATCATCACCACCGTATCCATCATCATCAGTGTCACCGCATCCGCATCACCTATAATCATCATCACCCACCCTCATTATCTACGACTATATCTTCACCATCAAGCATGACTCATAGTTTTTAAATTTTTAAATTGAACGATAATTTCTTGCTCTCGGTCACGTTTGTTTATTCCTCTTGGTCGTGATGTAACTACGGACATGGCCATCGAGTATTTTACATACATAAATACTGCTGATAGAGTTTGCTTTTGTGAATCCTCAATTCGACCATCCGACGATGACAACAAAGTCGGACCCAGTTGAGATAATCTAGTTTATCTTTTGGAATGGAAAAATGCTAACAAGTTGCTGTGGTGTAGTGGTTATCACGTTAGTCTTACACACTAAAGGTCCCCAGTTCGATCCTGGGCAGCAACAAACAAATTTCACTTATTTTTTGATTTATCACTCGCATGAAAATAAATTTATGAACCAAATAAGATTAAAATAATATTTTAACTTTTCTACGAGCCAACATGCAATAAATTTTGCAATTAACTTTTTACTTTAATAAGCTTACAACATTAAACGGTAACTTTTTTTCTTATTTTTCCTTTATTTTTTTAGATAGTTTCTCTATTTTCCTTCATATAATTACAATTAACTTTTTTCCTTTTATGAGCTCACACGTTACACAAATAAAACATGAATAAAAAATAACAAGGATTCATGTGGTAATAATTTTTTTAAAAAAACTTTTTTCTTCCTTTTATAAACTTACTTAAATAAAGTTTACTAAAAAGTACTAGCAGCGATTTTTTTCTTTTTCTTTTTATTTTTTATCATGTGAAAATAAAATTTTAAACCAATTTAAATTAAAATAATATCTTGGATTTTCCACAAGTTGTTATATGTAATAAATATTACTTACACATTGCACATACCATATTATTCTTGAATTCTCTGTTTTTTTAAAAAATACAATTAAGTTTTTCCTTCTATGAGCTTACATAGGATGGAATTTGCTAAAAAAATACTATCTACAAATTTTTTTTCTTATTTTTCTTTATCTTTCTTGATAGTTTCTCTGTTTTTCTTAAAAAAATTATGATAAACCTTTTTTTTTATGAGCTCACACGTTGCATCGTGAGGTCTAAGTGTGCTTAGTCCATGCACCTCACATTATTTGGCCATATAAAACATGAATCTAAAATAGCAAGGATTCATGTGGTGAATATATATATATATATATATATATATATATATATATATATATATATATATATTCCTTTTATGAGCTTATATTTGTAAAATATAGCATCAGTGTTTTGAAAATAGAACCGAGCCGATCGATCCAATCGAAAATCGATTATCAGTTCGTTCGAT
This sequence comes from Calamus simplicifolius, assembly GCA_900491605.1. Classification (NCBI taxonomy): domain Eukaryota; kingdom Viridiplantae; phylum Streptophyta; class Magnoliopsida; order Arecales; family Arecaceae; genus Calamus; species Calamus simplicifolius. The sequence goes on from UESW01004599.1 coordinate 494,162, forward strand.
TTTATTATTAAAACTAACTTTTATATGATTTGATAAAAACCAAAAAAATCATTGAATCGGTCATTTCAACTGATCCAATTCGATTTTTAGATTTTTTTAATTTTTTATTTAAATTATATTTATATTTTATTATTTTATATTATTAAATTAAAATTTAATTATAATATTATTCAATTCGATCAAATCGGTTCATCCGGTTGAATCGATTATCCCACGATCCAAATATTAAACCGTTTATTGTTCAGCTCCGTTTCCAAAACATTGTGTAGCATTCCGCAAATATTTTTTTTTTTATGTTTTTGTTTTGTTGCATGAAAATATATTTTTGAACCAATTTAATTTAAAATAGTATTCTGACTTTTCGCAAGCTGTTATTTAATAATATTATTTACGCGTTACACCTACAATATTATTCCCTCTTTCCATTGCTTTATAAAAACTTAACCGAGACCGTGGGACCTGAGATGGTAGCCATTAGTCATGATACCTTATATTGTTTGGCCCCATGGAAGCTGAATCAGAAATAATATAGAATGATAGAATATCTTTATCACAGGACACATGAGGCATATGAATGTATGATATATAAATATAGAAGCATTCATACTCAATGAAAAATTTGAAAATGATACTTCGTGCTTATGTTTCTAATTTATTGTGTTTAGGCTAAGAAAAAAGATGGTATATTTTACTAATTGCTTAAAAAAAAACTGCAATTTAAATTTGCCATTTTTGAATAATTATTATTATTGGGTGAGATGTCACTGGATCAACCGTGTGCTTTAAAAACAAACATGACGAATTGATGGAAGTTATTGATCATTACTGAATTATTAGTTCGACTAGTAGTCCTAGTGTTGTATTTTTGGACTTTATGTTTTTTTTTAAAAAAAAATCTTGCCCATGGTCTTGAAAGTTGAGGCAATATGCATGCATGAATGCAAACATCTCTAGTTATGTGGGTCCAAACTTTCATCCTGCCATTTTTTTAGGAGTTTTATAGCGAAAGATTTGTATGAAAGCATGCTAAAAATATTTGTATAAGCTAAGGCCACTTGAAAACATCTGCAAAGAATCTTAGATAAGCATGACAAGTATATAACACACACACGCGCACGCACACACACACACAAAATTATCAACTTCTATCAATAATCAGTGTGGAATGAGAGCATTTACAAAATTACATATCTAATTTATTTTTATGCATTATGAGAACAAATCAACATTTTTTCCCAAACCGCATCAATGAAGTTCAATCACTATCTTGACATGAAACTACAATTAAAGTATCCATTTTACTTGAAACACCTAAACCTAATGAACATTTTGTAATTTAAGCAATAATGAGAAGTAGGATTGTATTAAGTATGTAAGATATTTAAAAATCTACGTAGAAATATTGTATAATTAATTCATGAAATAATAATAGGATCAATGTATTACCTCCAGCCATTGTTTATGATCTATCTTTTGAGAATTTAGATATTGATCGAGTCTTCCAATCAATGAGCAATCGCACAACGATGGTGTATGCCCTCAGGATTTGCTCTTGATCAGAGATCCAATCTCTCTGGCTTTCGTATGATTTTTTCATGTATGATGTGATATCAAAAACCTTAGAAGGGATATCTATTTATAAATACTTTCTTAACTCCCTTCCATCGCCTACTTCCATCAAAGTAGGCATTTTAAATTGTAAAAAGAGATATAGTTATCACTTAATTAATTAGTGGATTGATATTGTTGAGAGTTATCTTGAGATATATCTGCAAGTGGTTACCAAATAAAATAAAATAAAATAGAACCATCACAAACGGGATACTACATTCTTTCACTTGGTATGTATATTTTATTTTAATCCATAGTTCTTAATACTGAAAAAGAAATCAAATACATGAATCATGGCGATAGGTCTTCTATAATTGAGTATTATCTTCTATGTATTACAATGCATTCAATTTCTTTACCACTATTCCAAAAATGACAACATAACTAAATGAATAAACCCTATATTTATTCAGAGTCCAAAAGAAAATTTGTTATTTCTTGAAAGTCAAATAATGTGTACACCCGAATGAGAAATAAACAAATAACTGAAATAAGAGTTTTATACAAGTAGTTATCCATGCAACTAAATTATATCATGGGACCAACTCTCATTCGTACCATATGATCCTTAAAATTCTTAATTGGTATGCCTTTAGTCAAAGGATCTACTATCATCAATTCAGTGCTAATGTGTTCTATGACCACTTTATTTTCTTTAACATGTTCTCTTATGGCTAAATACTTAATATTGATGTATTTACTTCGACTACCACTCTTGTGGTTTTTAGCCAAAAATACAACAGCTGAATTATCACAGTACAATTTGATTGGTCTAGCAATAGAATCAACAATTCTAAGCTCTGAGATAAAACTCTTCAACCATACACCATGCGATGTAGCCTTAAAACAAGCAATGAACTTTGCTTTCATAGTAGAGGTAGCAGTCAAAGTCTGCTTTGCACTCCTTCATGGTATGGCTCATCAGCTAACATAAATATAAATCTGATGTTGATTTTCGAGAATCAACGCAACTAGTAAAGTACGAATCTGAGTAACCCTCTACCTTCAAATGATCAATTCGTCTATACATGAGTATATAGTCCTTGGTCCCTTAAAATACCTCATGACCTTTTTAGCAGCTTTTCAGTGTCTAAATCTGAATTACTCTGATATCTTATCAATATTCCTACTGCAAATGCAATGTCAGGTCTTGTGCAAACCCGATCATATATCTTTCAACAGCTGAAACATATGGAATGTTGTGCATCTGTTCTCGTTCAAGTTTATTTTTTTAGGGCACTGGTTCAAAGTGAACTTGTCACCTTTCACTATGGGTGCAATACTTGGTGAATAATCTTTCATTCAAAATCTCTCCAAGACTTTATTAATATAAGTTTCTTGAGACAATCCTAAAATACCTCGAGATCTTTCCTTATGGATCTTAATGCCAATGACATAAGATGCCTCATTCATATCTTTCATATTAAAATTCTTGGAGAGAAATTGTTTCACCTCATGTAGCAACCCTTTATCATTGGTTGTAAGTGGAATGTCATCCACATATAGGACTAAGAAATAAATTTTGCTCCCATTAACCTTCTGGTATATACATTGATCCATGATGTTCTCTTCAAAACCAAAGAAAGAGATCGCATTATAAAATTTTAAATACTACTAACGCGAGGCTTGTTTGATATGGATTTATTAAGCTTGCAAACCAAATGCTCACCATCACTAGAGAAAAATCCTTTAGGCTGTTTTATATAAATCTCTCCCTCTAAATTTTTATTAAGGAATGTAGTCTTCACATCCATTTGATGTAACTCAAAATCAAAATGAGCTACCAATGCCATAATTATCTGGAAAGAATATTTCTTGGATATAGAAAAAAATGTCTCTGTGTAGTTGATTCATCCTTTCCTCTGAGTGAATCCTTTAGCAATGAGCTTTGCTTTATATCTCTCAATGTTGCCTTATGTCTTTCTTTATTTTAAAGACCCATTTACATTCAATGACTTTTACACCATCAGGCAATTCAACAAGATTCCAAACTCGATTAGATATCATAGATTCCATCTCGTCCTTCATGGAATTATACCATAATTTTGATTTCTTAGAACTAATGGCTTGTAAAAAGTTTTAGGATTATTTTCGGTTCCAATGTTATAGTCAGATTCCTGTAGATACACAATATACTCAATAGAAATGGCTGATTTCTTTATTCTAGTTGATCTTCTTAATTTTGTGCCAATGATCTTTTAAGGAGTATCTTGTACAATGGATTGTTATTGAACAACAGGATCTTCTAGGTTATTATCAGCAGCTTGTGGAATCTCAATGACCGGTTGTTGAGCACTTATTTGAACTTGAGATGTGCTATGAATGACAACCAATCTCTCACTTGAAGTGAAAGCTGAAATACCTAAATTTTTTCTCAGAAGAAGCTAAATGCTAAAATTGATCACTCCCACCAATCAAGTCATTCTCAAAAAATTTTACATTTCTTGATTCCATAATCCTAGTGTTGTAAGATGGATAATAAATATATAATCCTTAGACTTCTCAGCATATCCAATAAAATATCCACTAATAGTCCTTGGGTCTAGTTTCTTTTCTGTGGATTATAAACTCTTACTTCAGATGGGCATTTCCAAACACGTATATGTTGCAAACTTGATTTTTAACATTTAAATAACTCAAATGGTTTTGGAAATAGCCTTGGTTGGAACTCGATTTAATATATACGTGGCCATTTTAAGAGCTTCAGTCCACAAGGATTTAGGTAGCTTGGAGCTACCAATCATGCTCCTTACCATATCCAAAAATGTTCGATTCCTTCTTTCAGCTATACCATTTTGGTCTGGAGACCCGTCATGATGTATTGTGCAACAATTTTATTTTTCTTAAGAAATCAAGCAAACAAACCAGGTGCTTATCCATTCTCAGTGTATCTACCATAATATTCTTCACCTCTATCTGACTTCACGATCTTAATTTGCTTGCCGCATTATTTCTCTACTTATGCCTTAAACACCTTAAAGGCATCTAATGCTTCGTTTTTATTATGAAGCAAGTAAAGATACATATATCATGAATAGTCATCAATGAGATAAAGTATCTCTGACCATACGAGTCTATATCTGGACTACAAATATCTAAATGTATGATTTCTAATATTTCTGAACTCCTTTTGGCATCTTTCTTAGACTTGTTGGCTTGCTTTCCCTTTATACAGTCCACACAAGTGCCAAAATCAGTAAAATCAAGAGTATCAAGTACTCTATCTTTTACTAATCTTTTAATTCTCTCAATGAAGATATGACCTAATTTTCGATGCCACAAAATAGAAAAATTTTCATTCACAACACATCATTTTATCAGTAGCTTGTTGAGACACAGAACTCCAAGCTCTTGCAACAGCAGGATCTAAAATAATAAGATAAAGTTTTTAGGATTCGAAACCTTCCATCTTTATTTCTTTAGCCTATCCATATATATATACAAAAACTTTAAGCCATGTAGCCTTGTTACCGTTCCTCCCGTTAGCCTTGTTACCATTCCTCCCGGAACGCAAGAAAAAGCGAATGCAAGAAAAAGTGGAACACAAGGAAAAATGGAACGCTCCAGCGAATGCTCTAGCGGAAAATAAAGCACGGAATGCTCTCTGGTGAATGCTCGCTAGTGAGCGTTCTCCCAACATCTCACGCGAGCATTTTCTTTATTGCTTTTTTTTTATTTTAAAACTTTTTTCTTTTAAACGATAAAAAGTCAATAATCCCCCACAAAAGTTCTTAAATAAAAAAGTATAATATTAATTTTAGGGCATCTTATACTGCGCAATAGGTGAGGTATCCTATGGACTTGAACCTCACTTAGTGTTGATTGTATACATATGAAGGAACCATAGCAGATTAGACCTTGAACTAGGTCCTTAACTCAGACTTCTACTAATCACACATACAGTATGGATCAATTGGGTTTAAGCGGTCAGCGCATATTAAAGGCCTTGCGCTTAGTACCTTGATTTTTCATGAGAATTTCTTAAGGTTAGCCCAAACCTTTAGTCACGGCCTAATATGACAATTCTCATATAGGTGAATCCTCCAAGGGTATTTGTGACTAATACCCTGCAGATAACCTACCTCGGATCCATTAAGAGAATAACTCAACCTTACACAAATTTACTTTGTCACTTTATAAGAGCACTCATCATAGGGATGGGTTGAAATTTTTTCAAAATTTGTGCTCTAACACGATCACTCAATCAGCTTCGTTTCTACCACATTGAACCTCATTCATGGGATCTCCAATCACAGAGGTTGGGTATCCACTATTGGTAATGGGCTTAAGCCCCATCCCCCTCGATGAATCTAGGACTCCACTCCTAGATAATCCTTGGTTAATTGATCTGCCAAATTCTTCTCAGATTTGACAAATTCTAAGAGATAACATCATTTTTCTTATGTTGTCTTATAGACTTATGACGAAGCCGTATATGGCGATTCATCTTTTTATTGGTACTCTTTTGATTAGTCAGTTCGATTGCGGCCTTATTATCACAATGGACTGATATAGCTGGAACTGGCTTAGGTACCAAAGGTAGCTCTGATATTAGATTTTTTATCCACTCTGCCTCATTACAGGTGGTATCCAGAGCTATCAACTCGGCCTCCATGGTGCTTCTAGAAATGATAGTTTGCCTAGTTGATCCCCAGCAATAGCAGCACCGCCAAGAAGAAAGAGATATCCGATGGTTGATTTTAAATCATGAGAATCAGTGACCCAATTAGCATCACTGTAACCCTCAACCACCTCAGGGTATTCAGTGAACATCAAAGAGAGATTAAGTGTTCCCTTTAAATATCGGAACACTCTTTCTAAGGCTACCCAATGAGATTGATCAGGATTTTGATTATATCTACTAGCCTTCCTACAGCATAGGCAATATCAGGTCTTGTTCTATTTGCTACATACAAGAGAGATCCTATAATTTGAGAATACTTTAATTGATTAATTGGGTCACCTAAATTTTTCTTTAGGTGAAAGCTAGGATCAAAAGGAGTAGATATTGATTTAAGATTGGAATAACCAAACTTCTTGATCATTTTTTCTATAGAATGAGAAAGAGAGAGAGCTATCCCTTCATGGGACTTGATAAGCTTCATCCCTAGGATTACATCCGCTTCACCTAAATCTTTCATATCAAACTTAGAAGAGAGAAAGATTTAACACTTGAAATAATTTCAAGAGATGTTCCAAAAATTAAAATATCATCTACATATAAGCAAAGGATTACACAATCATTGTCGATGATCTTAGAATAGACACACTTATCATGATTATTGATTTGAAATCCAAAAGATAGAATAATTTGATCAAATTTCTCATGCCATTGTTTAGGAGCCTGTTTAAGACCATAAAGGGACTTGATAAGTTTACAAACCTTGTCTTCTTGTCCCTTTACAACAAAACCTTCAGGCTGTTCCATATAGATCTCCTCCTCAAGATCTCCATTTAGGAACGCAGTCTTCACATCCATTTGATGAATGATTAACTTATGAATGGAAGCAATAGCAAGAAGTGATCTAAGGGTTGTTATTCTAGCTACAGGAGAATATGTATCAAAGAAATCTAACCCTTTCTTTTGGTTATACCCTTTGGCTACTAATCTAGCCTTATACTTTTCTATTGAACCATCAGGTCTAAATTTCTTCTTAAATACCCACTTACACCCTAAAGGTTTGCTTCCAGGGGTAAATCAGATAAGATCCAAGTTTCATTTTGTAAGATTGAATTAAATTCAGAAAGAATAGCTTCCTTCCAAAAAGGAGCATCAGGAGAAGACATCGCCTCTGAAAAAGAAGAAGGTTCGCCTTCGACTAGGAAAGTAAAGAAACCTTCACCAAGGTCCTTTTCTTTCCTTATCCTTGAATTTTTCCTAAGTTCAGAAGGTCCACCTTCAGGATTAGATCTTTTCCTTTTCTTTGACTCATTAGAGGACCCAGCTTCAAAAGAATCATGAACCAAGAAAGGATTAGAAAAGAGTTGATTTGGTACTTGGTTCTTGAAAGGAAAAATATTTTCAAAATAAGTAGCATCTCTTGATTCGATAAGAGTATTATTTGAGATGCCACTTATATCAGAGTTTATCACTAGGAACCTATTTGTACTGCTATCTAAGGAATAACCTATAAAGATAGCATCTATGGTTTTAGGTCCTATTTTTCTTCTCTTAGGTTCAGGTATTCCTACCTTAGCTAAGCATCCCCACACTTTAAGATAATCTAGCCTGGGTGTTCTACCTTTCCAAAGCTCAAAAGGTGTTTTAGGACTATCCTTAAAGGGTACCCTTCACAAGTTCTCAGGTAAGACTGAACTTATTAACATTGAGTTAACCATATCCATTAATGTACGATTTTTTCGTTCAGCTACACCATTGGACTGAGGAGAGTATGGTGGTGTAACTTCATGAATAACCCCATATTCTTGACAAAATAGAGTCATTTCATTTGAGGTATATTCACCACCGCGATCTGACCTAAATTTCTTAAGCTTTTTCTCAGTTTGGGTTTCAGCTTCTACCTTATAAATCTTAAACTTATCTAATACTTCATCCTTAGATTTTATCAATATATATAACAATATCAAGAAAGTCATCAATGAATGTTACAAAGTAACGACTTCCTTCCCGTGTAGGAAACTTGGTAGAGTCACATACATCGCTATGGACTAATTCAAGAAGTGTTGAACTCCTATTTACTGATTTAAAAGGTTTTCTCGGCATCTTAGCTTGAATACAAATCTCACATTTAAACTTTCTATCAATAAACTTTAGGAATTAGATTAAGATTTGTCATGTAATGAATACGATCAAAATTCACATGACCAAGTCTACTATGCCAAACATTTGAAGATTCAACATTAAAAAGAAGAGGACTTTTATTAGATAACTTAGAGGATACATTTAATTTGAAAAGACCTTCACAAACAAAGTCTTTACCAACAAACTCATTATTACGAGTAATTACAACTTTATTTGACTCTAGAATAATTTTATATCCTCTAGATATAAGGAGAGATCCACTAATCAAATTTCTTCTAACACTAGGAACTAACAATACTTCGTGAAGGACCAGGATTTTTTAGATGTCATCTTTAGATCCACTTGACCTTTCCAAGCACTTGTGCTGAAGAATTATTCCCAAGTGTCACACCTCCTCCACTTGATTCCTGAAAGGTGGAGAACCAGGAGCGATCAAAACAAACATGAACATTAGCTCCTGAATCAAGCCACCAATCACAAGAAGATTGGGTTGAGTTAATTAAGGATTTTGAATTTATCGACCTAAAGAAGGCTCAACACCACTCTCGACCACGTTAACTTGGTTTAGACAATTTTCTCAATGGTTCAATCTTTCGGTGGTAGCAGTCCTTCGCCACATGATTTGTCCTTCAGCATACAAAGCAGAATGTACCTTTATAATTTTTTGACTTCTGATTCGATCGGTTCTGAGGAGGTTTGTATGATTGGTTGGATCTAGATTGAAATTACTTCTTCTTAAAATTCTTTCCTCTTGGTTTGAATTGATTTGGAGTTGGATTTGACTCGGTCTGATGGATTTTAGGTCTAAGATCGGTCTTTTGATTTTGATTGAGCTTAAGCCGGTGTTCTTCTTCAATCCTAATAGAGTTAATCATTTCTGTTAGGATCAAGCCACCTTGCTTATGGCTTAGCTTGAGTAAAGGATGACCAAGATGGTGAAAGGGCATCTACTAAGGCTTGGACCTTATAGTTTTCATAAAAACTATAGCCAGACAACTCAGACTTTCTAAGAAAATCTTAGAATTCATGTATTTGAATACTAATAGGTTTGGAATCTACCATTATGTACTTTCAAAATTTTGAGATAGTAAATCGATCTAAACCGGCATCATCCATCCCATATTCAGCCTCAAGGGTATCCCAAAGTTCCTTGTAGTTTTAGTGGGAAGATATAAATCATAAAGGTTATCAAATAGAGCACTTAGAATTCTATGTCTATAATGAAAATCTATTTCTTGGGTATTTTTGATGTTGATGAAGAGGAAGTATCAACTATACCGAAGACTTGGTTGAGTGTTGGATTTGGGATCTGGCAATTATATGATAGAAAATAAGCCTAAAGTGGTAAGCCAGTATTTCATTTGGCTTTGCCACTTCCTAAAGAATGATCCATAAAATTTTTCAGGTTTGATTGTACTAAATCATCATAACCCATTTTGAGTAAGTTGGTTACTTAATTCGTTATGGACAATCAAAATGTTGAAGGTACACCCTTATAATTTGAATTTTTTAAATTAGTGATTTTCAAATATTTTAAATTTAAAAATTTAAAGCTAGAAACTACTTGCAATAATAAGATAACCGCTAAGTAAAATTAACTCAAATAATTTAAATTTGAATTTGAGTTTCAATTTTTTTAATTTAAATTTTTGATTTTTAAATTTTAAATTTAAATTTTAAATTTTAAAATTTGAATTTTAAACTTCAAATTCAAAATCTTTTTTTTAATAAATTCCAAGGCTTCTAAACTTATAATAAAAATCTAGCAATTTTTAGTGATAAAAAAATTATCCTTAACTGTTAGTAAATTATTTTATTTTTACAAAAAAAAATTTTCTAAAAATATTAAAAAAATTAATTTAAAAATTTAAATTTAAAATATAAATTAAATATTAAAAAAATCTTGCTGAAGCGTTAGACACTGTCTTAACGATAAGCTTTTGCAGAATTCAAGGAAAAGCGGAATGTGGAACGCCAGAAAAAACGCTCGAGCGAGCGTTTGCGGAAAATAAAGTATGAAACGCTCGCTGGCGAGCGTCGTCAGCATTAAATGCTCTCCTTTATTGCTTTTTTTTTAATTATTATTTTAAAATTTTTTTCTTTAAACGGCAAAAAAGTCAACAGATACTTATTTCCAAAACGGGATGAATCATGGATGAAGATTTGAAATTTGGCATCAACCTCAAAATTACTAGTTTGGTGACGATGGTGGGTACAAACGCATGGCCTACATGTACAAACCCATGCTCAATGCTTGGCATTAGTGTTTGAGCGCCAAGAGACTTTTATCTTACGTTACTAACATGGTTCGAAATTTCGAATATCCTTGCCGATTTTATTTAAAAATCCGGAATTTCGCGAAGTGACAGCTGACCTCCGCCACTCTTCCCCAAACGGGCGTCGTATACGGCCGAATCCCGCACGCATCGCGCTGGCTCTCTCCTGGATTCGTCTTTATCTCCATCACCCCAATAATTAATCGCGACTTGATAAGGACGGCCGAAGTTTTTATTATTTCCTAACCGTCGTTATCCATTCAATGCCCCTCTCCTACCCTCATTGCTATCATTGAATTACTGAAATGCCATTCACAAATCCTGGGACGGTGGCGTGCTGGGTGGCATTTTCGTAGTTTTCTTGAAATACGAGGGCATGGGTGCAAGCGGGGGCTGCTATAAATCCGGCCTGTCTCGGCGCAAGTTTCCAGTCGCTGAGGGGTTTTGGTTCTTGCGAGCATGACGGTCGCCGTCCAGGGTAGGCTTCCGTTTATCTTTCTTTTCCTCTGTGGCCAATTTTGGGGTTTTGGGGGCGTTTAATTAATTTGATCACAGAGCTCGGCTATTTTCTATGATCGCTAATATTTTGTAGCTTTTAATCTTCGTTTTGGGGATTGGAGATTATGGATGTTTTATGTTGGCGAAGTTTTGATTATTTTTGGATGGTGGGAGAACAGAGCCAGTGCTTCCGGAGGCCGGCAGCAGCAGCAGCCAAAACGTGGAGGTGTATGCAGAAGAGCAGCAGAATGATAGAGATCTGAGTCTGGATGCTGGGTTTTTGGTTCCTGATAGCAATGCCTTTGGCCACTCGTTTAGGTATCACCTCCCCCTCTAATACTTTTCCTTTGAAATGTAGTTTTGGTTTTTGTTTTCTACTTGCCAAAATGATAATAAAAGGAAGAAGAAGGAAAAGGTTTTAATTTTTACTTAACCTTTTAAAGTTTGACAGGTTTAGAACTTTTCCCTTAGTTTTAATCACATTCAAAACGGAAATTTTGTTCTTTATAATCTTTGCTCATCTCCTCACAGGGTCTCCAATCACATTTTAACAATCCAAAACATGATGGTTTCTGGTCATTTTATGAGACCAAAATCTTTGTCTCTCCATGAATCAATCCTAACCACACTCTAGAAATCATCCTATTAATACGATATTACTCTACAGTGGTTGGCATTACTTTTGAGTTTGGCCAACTGTCAATTTATTAATCAATTACCGTCCCTGGAGGTAACAAAAATATTGCATGTAAGACTTGTTTTTTTCCCCTATATTGTTGGGCTGCAGGGAATACGAGAAAGAGAGCGAAAGGAAAGCTACTGTGGAGAACTTCTACCGTACCAATCACATTAACCAGACCTACGAATTCGTAAGCTTATTTCTGGCCATCAAAGAATTCTTGCTCTCTCTCTATCTCTCTGCTGCACTTGGCCAAATGCCTGGTTGCGCACGGAGTGTAGGGCAATGGGGATGAGGACCAGTAATAGTTCTTTGAGACATATTGTTTTCTTCAATGTTTTAAAAACTGGATTGGACAATAATCGGTTTAATATTTGGATTGCAAATTAATAAGATCGGTTTGATCGGATCAGATATTATAATTAATTTTTAATTTAATAATATAAAATAATAAAATATAAATATAATTTAAATAAAAAATTAAAAAAAAATTAAAATTCAGGTTGGATCGGTTTGAAATTCGATCGATTCAATAAATTTTTTTAATTTTTATTGAGTTATATAAAATTAATTTTAATAACAAAATTAAATCGAACTGATGATTGATTTTGGTTGGACCGATTGGATTAGCTGATTCGATCAAATTTTCAAAACACTGGTTTTCTTGCCTTGACATCCACCTAATTAAACTTGTACGATAATTAAACTAAAGTTTATCATAGTGGGGGTAAGGTCGGAAAGAATCCTTGGGCTTGAGCTTATAGTGTCCACCTAGTAGAATATAACTAGTAGACAGTATATTGCTGCTTCATATATACGCTATTTGGTGCTTCAAATTGGGAAACAAAAGGCTAGGAAGAAGAAGGAAGAATATGGGAAGCTGCAGAAGGCCGTGATGAGCATTTGGGAATGCGTCGAGCTGCTCAATGAGTTTGTGGATGAGAGCGATCCTGATCTCGATGAGCCCCAGATCGAACACCTTCTTCAATCAGCCGAGGCCATTCGTCGTGATTACCCGGACCAAGAGTGGCTCCATCTCACTGCTCTTATACATGGTACGAGTTATGCACTTAACTAAATCCTATATGAAACGTAGGCAGACAAGTATAAATGCATGCATTGAAGTGCATACATTACTGTTTTGGATGCGAGTAATTTGGACTCTGATTTTGTGTAGATCTTGGTAAAGTCTTGCTGCACCCTTCTTTCGGTGGAGAGCCTCAGTGGTGTGTTGTTGGTTAGACATGCATCCCATGCAACGTCTGGACTTTGTGGAGATGTAACTTGTCTTTTTGTTTGATTTTTTTTGTGTTCAATCTTGCAGGAGATACGTTTCCTCTGGGATGTGCATTTGATGAGTCCATCGTTCTTCACAAGGTACGTACGTCGCCTCCTTCCATCTCGTCAACCAGAGAACAGTGCCATCGACCAACCTAGCTAGCAATCTGCCGTCATGATCTGCATTCTTTAGAGAAGGAAATGCCACTAGTATATATGCAAATTTGCCACTATAACCTCAATTGCTTAGAGAACGAAATGCCCCTTCCTAGTTTAGAGAACAAAAGGCAAATGCTTGCATTGCTTATATATATATATATATATAGTCAACGAAGCAACATCTTTGACTTGGATATGGTGTGCAGTATTTCGAAGAGAACCCGGACTACAATAACCCGTTATTCCGTACGAGGTTGGGTGTCTACGAGGAGAACTGCGGTCTCGACAAAGTGACCATGTCCTGGGGCCACGACGAGTACATGTACTTGGTTAGCATCTTATTCCTGATCAGTCTCGATATGCAGCTAGCACGGTATCCTATTCTTGTTTATATATTCCTTCTATTCATAGGAAGACGTGGAATATAGTATTTTGATTCCTAGATAAAGAGTAACTATGAGAGGATAAATATTTTTTTTTAAAATTATCACTCTCATCAAGAAATAACTTTAGTTATTTCTGAGTTTTCTAGGGAATAAGTTCAAGAGATAACCCATAAACATGAGTTAGTTTTAAACTTTAAACTTTTTCAGTACCATTCCTGTAACTATAGCATTTGGGGATAAGAAGAGATATCCAAAAAATATCTCTTCTTATCCACCATATCAAACATAACCTTAATCCCCCACAACGTACATCATCGTTGCATGGAGTTCATTCATTCCAGTAATGTTGCGTACGTGTTTGAAACCGGACAGGTGATGAAGGAGAACGGCATCACCCTCCCTCCTGCGGCCTCCTTCATCGTGAGGTTCCACTCATTCTACCCTCTGCACCGCGCCGGTGCCTACACCTATCTCATGAATGATGAGGACAAGGACATGCTCAAGTGGCTTCAAGTCTTCAAGTCAGCATCTCTCTCTCTCTCTCTCTCTCTCTCTCTCTCTAAGTTAGTCTACACCAGTCACCACCCTCTAATTAGCACTATTTTTCTTTTTCAAATAGTGAACTATATTCTCTTTGATCATGCAATATCCTTGAATCGCTAATGAGTTTTTGAAATGGTCATGAGCAGCAAATATGATCTGTACAGCAAGAGCAAGGTGAGGATCAACGTGGACGAGGTGAAGCCATACTACATGTCCCTCATCAAGAAGGTGACGTTTATTTATATGAGTCAATATTGTTGGTATTATGTTTTTGTGTATGCATCAATATGACACATTAATGAATGGCCATTTTTTTTTTTTTCATTCTTGTACGTTGCAGTACTTTCCAGAGAAGCTGAGATGGTGAGCAATAACAACCAGCAGAGTGAACTGGTGGAGTTGGTGGTTTGGAATAAAGATGTTGAGCAATAAGAACCAGTAGAGTCAATCAGGAGAGTTTGGAATAAAGATCGATGTGCCCTCTTAACTTTCCCTGGTACCTCCTGTGAATCGAATAAGATATATAAATTCAATGATGAAGCACGGAGCTTCTTCGTCTATTTGCGATCCTTCTAATTCTCATTTGCTGATGTTATAAACAAGCCGTATTTGAAACAGCTGATGACACGTCTTGTCGTCCCTGACTCCCAGTTTTGTACGTCGGCCGACGCCGATGTGAAAGTAGTCTCACAAGGCGGAGTGGAGTTCGGAAAACCCTGCCAGCACTGCACGGAAGAAAATTCTGATGAACGATCGATGCGTAAATTGCTAACCGAGGGAGAATTTAATAGAAGAAAGTGTTGGAAAATATTTTTAGTTTATGTAAAATTTTTTTATAGGATATAAATCAAATCTGAATCAAAACGTGTTAGACACTATTTTAAGGATCAATTTTTTGTCTCTTCGTGTATGTTGTTGACGATCTATCTCCAAGATACTCCGAGATATAACGATCCAGCTCGATCCGAATCTTCTACTATGCAACCCAATGAAACCTTTAGATGCCCAACAAAATTAATAAAAATTAGAAATAAAATGAGATGAAAGAACTCATAGGGTTACTCAAATAATTTTTCTTCATCTTGAATTCCCTATTTATAGGCTTTAAAATATTATGGCCTTAAAATATTATGGCTGTTATGGCTGTATGAACTCAAGGGTTCGCGAGCATTTAATGCTCGCGTGGGGCCTTTTTTTTATTTTAGTTTAAAACTTTTTTCAATAATATTTCATAAAAGTTTTAAATTAAAAATAAAATAAAATAAAATACTAAAATTAATATAACAAAAATTTTAGGACATCTTACACTGTGCAATGGGTGGGGTATCATGTGGACTTGAACCTCACTTATGTGGACTTGAACCTCACTTAGTGTTGATTCATTGTATACACCTGAAGGAACTATAATGGATTAAACCTTTAGGTCCTTGACTCATACTTCTATTAATCATGGATCAATTGGGTGCTTAGTACCTTGATTTTTCTTGATTTTTCATGAGAATTCTTTAAGGTTAGCCCAAATCTTTAGTCACAACCATGAGAATTCTTTAAGGTTAGCCCAAATCTTTAGTATATTCTCATATAGGTGAATCCTTTAAGGGTATTTATGACTAATAACTTACCTCGGATCCATTAAGAAAATGACTAACCTTACACAAATTTACTTTTTCATTTTATCATTGAACCTCATTCATGAACCAATCAAAGTGGTTGGGTATCTACTTTGGTTAATTGATGACAAATTTTAAGAAAATACCATAATATGCAGCACCATATCATATGTGCACCAATACATAATATACTAACCAATATTGCGAATGTGCACCAATACATAATATACTAACCAATACATAATATACTAAAGTCAGGTTAGCATGAGTTCTTATCCTCAAATAAAAGAATTAAATATAGAAGTAATATGCTTGCTTCTGAAATATTACTTCTGAAATAGACTATCATAGCCTTAAAGAATAAGTCTTATTCAAACTATTAAAGAAAGATAATTGCATAAAATACAGATAAATAATCATGAGTTTTTATTTACTAGTTTTCTTTGGAAAACAATTTCTAATTTCTAATTTATGTTATGATGATCTGGCATTTTGTAAATATGCTTCATTTTTGGTTGCCATGTTCTAGTTATACTCTTGAATATGCATTATTCTTATTATAAGATAATTAAAAACATATCCACTCATAATATTAGCAACTATAAAATAATAAAATAAGAAAGCAAAGCTAAAATTAGAAATTTCTTTTTCAAAGAAACCATGTCCTTTTCCTAATTTCTAGGCCCAGATTTGACGACTCCCTTCCTTTCCTAAAGCATAAGATTTATCTAGCAGATCCCACAAACAATCCAATGCACAATAAGTTTTAAGGAAGTGCAAGAGTAGTCATAGGTTAACAATAACAATTAGGGTCGAAGTGCAAGAGTAGTCATAGGGTCCATTAAATAATATAGAGACATAAAATCCATTAAATAATATAGAGACATAAAAGGGATGAATTGGGTTCTAAAAAAATTGATGCTTAAAAATAATTTTACTTGATGCTTAAAAATAATTTTACAAAGTGAAAGTATACAAGGAGAGTGTAGTGAGTATGGTACTAAGAATGCAATGCTAAGTATAAAGATAGAGTAGAGAGAAGAAGAAATAAGCACGACAAACACAGAGATTTATAGTGGTTCGGTGTTAGCTACACCTACATCCACTCTAAGCAACTCTTGGGCCCACACTATAGCCGAGTTGTTTTACAAGCTCACAACCCAAACTTATTGTTTTACAACGGGATCATAACGAACTCAGTCGATTTTTACAGGATCACCAGCACACAACCTAGAATGAAAGCTCCTCAAATGAGCAAATAAACAATATAAGTAAGATGATAGAAAAGCTTGATTAGAAGATCTTTGAAGTTGAGCTTTTTTTCTTTTTCTCTTCTCTTCTTGGATGATCTTTTGGAAGAAATGTTGATGCAGAGGATATAGAAGAATTAGGGCTCTTGCTTTTCTTTTTCTATTTAATGAAAATCCTTCAGAGTTAGCTTTTGAATGTTTTAGATTTCTCTAAACTCTTTTTCGAACACTTGGAATTTTAAATTTGAGCTTTCTCTCTTGATATTTCTCTATTTTTTTTCTTGATTTCTCCCCTTTATTCGGAACCTTCCTTTTATAATCTTTCCTTAATCCATATTTTGATGCAAAGTAACCATTAAAAGTGCTTGTGGATGAGTTTATCATGAAAAAGAAAAGAGCAATTGGGGTTTATTTAAAAAAAGATAACCGTTGGAGTCATTTCTGATACTTCTGAAAATCATAGATTATAGTCGGCTCTAATCTGGTCTAAGGTTGGCTCTAAGTCGTGATGCTTGAAATAGTAAAGTCCATCCGTCGCGGAGTCAGCTCTAACTTTTCTTGGGGTTAACACATTGCATGCTGGAGTCGACTCTAACTGATGCGGGAGTCGGCTCTAATTTTTCTTGAAAAATATAGTCTCTGTTTGTCAATTAGAGTCAGCTCATTTTTTTGGAGTCGGCTCTAAACCATGCCGAAAGTGCCAAACTGTTCTAATACGCTTCGGAGTTGACTCTAATTTTTTTAGAGTCGGCTCTAATGTCTGAACTTTTGACACATGATATTAGAATCGGATCAAACTCAATTTTTCTTTAGATTTTGATTAATTAAACATTTGAATACCTGAAACACTTAATCAAAATCATTAGTAACATAAGGAATATACTCATATGGCTTTTGTTATTTATCAAAATCAATAAATGGATCAACAAGCTCTTCCTTTTTGATGATGATAAAAATATTGAGTATATGCATACAAAATTACATTTTAAACTTCAAATTAGATAACTTTTCAAATAGAGTGATATTTAATGATATTTCAACAAGTTTATTTCAGATATTTTTCCTTACCGTTCCGAAAGAATAAAGCTTATCAAAAAGCTTAATTCAAACTATTGATTCAAATAGATATCAATTCAAATACTTATCAACTTAACTATACTCCTCCTGAATAAGATAACTCCCCCTATATATGTGCATACTACAACATTGCTTAAAGTCCATTTAAAGTCCATATGCATCTACAACTCTTTCTCTCCCTTTTTTTTTGTTATCAATAAAAAGGTTAAGAAAGTATAGGATAGTTATTGCTCAGATTGGGTTACAAATCAATCAAAATATAAATCAACCATCATAGTGTTCATTCATTTTGCAAGGATCAAAGGTAATTTCAGAAAGTCATACACTGCATTCATATTCATTACATAAGTTCAAGTACAAGTTAAATAAAAATACACCCAAAGTGTAAAGTAAACATAAAACAAGATAACATATCTTAAAAATTCTTAGTACAAGCTAAATAATAATATAACCTAACTTAAAACAAAAATCTAAGCACAATATTTGAAGTCCTAAAATCTAAAGATAATCAAAGATAGATTGGATAATTCGTTGGATTTGAGTTGAAGTTGCTTGGCTTGGCTTGAAGTTGAATGACTGGATCAGCTGGAGAAGCAGGAAGGGTAGGGAACATCATTTCGGAATCTTTTCAATTTCTCTAAAATTTATTTCATTTCTTTTTCTTGAACCTTTATAAAATCATTAATCAATTTTTTAACAAGAAAAATAGCTGTCATAATTTTCTCTTGTAGCTTTGCATTATCTTTGGAATAAACATATGAGTCACTCCTAATATCTTTGATCTTGTCAAAAATAGATTGCAACTCAGTCTTCAAAGCATCAAAAGAAGTACTAAATGATGACTCAATCTTCTCGATCTTCTCTTTCAAAGTGTATACAAGCTACCTAAATCCCAACAATTGATCTCTGACATCATCTTTAATTTTAGCCTCATGCTCAGCCAACAAGGCTATGAGCTGCTCAATCTGTCTATTAGAAAAATCAAAAGAACTAGGGACAAAAGTGGTGGTCGCTGCTGGTGCCGGTGGAGGTGCTGAAGTGCTCGGTCCAAGTGAAGAATATTTGGAAGCAGATGGTCCAGTTTCAGAGGATACAGGGACCTCATCATCGAATTCAATATCAGCCTTTACTCAGACTTGCTCGGCTCCATCAGATTGTCTTTTCCTTTACCATTGGCCCTCAACTTTCCTAAAGCCCATATGGTGAAGAGTGGAGACATTGTAGTAGTATGTGTGCCCCAGCTTCTTTTGTGGCTCATTCTCCAGAATATTCATCCCTTGGCTTCGAAATATCAAAGTCAAAAACATGCCATATGATAAAGTGGACATCTTCTTAGTTCAGGCCTCAGCCATGTATTCAATCATCATTTCGACCAAGTTAATTGATACCCATTCATCATACAATCCATTAGAAGAACATCTCTTTCAGATACATACTCAAATCATCCAGTCTTGGAAAACAGAACTCTACTGCAAATGTTATGAAGTAGTCTTAATTTCAAATTTAACTGATTTGCCTTTACTTCTTCAAAATCAGAAACTTCTCTTCCTAACATTCTTGTCAAGGCCTCACCTCTATCACTATGACGAGTTGCAGCCATTCCAACAACATGAATCTCCAAAACATTTTTTAGAATTTCAGAAGTGAGATGGACTCGGGTTCCTCTCACATAGCTAACTAATCCATTATCCCCTCTGCTTATATTATTGTAGAATTCTCTAACTAAAGCAGGGAAAGTGGGAACATCAATAGAACATACTCTCTTCCAGCCCATTTCTTTTAACTGTCTACTAACAAAAAAGCCTTCTAAGTCAAGAAAATCAAAGTCTATCTTTCTTTCCATGGTAATTGCTTTTTAAACTACAAAGTCAACTAGTGGTGAAGGAGGAACAAGAATAGCACTTGGAGTTGAGAAGGAAGAGGTTGAAGGAGTGCTTAGAGAAGGTGGCCTCGTTGGACATCGCATGGAGCACCTTCCGATCGTGATGGAGACTCCAATGGTGGATGCACGACATTTGAGGGCCATTGAAGTTAGGGATGATGAGAATCAAAGGTGTTTGGAGAATTGAGAGAGGTGGAGAAGAGTTTAGAATAAATTAGAGCCGATTTGATTAGGAAACAAGTCAGCTCTGCCCTATTTATGATAAAAGGGGATCACTTAGAGTCGGCTCCCAAAAAATAAGGTGTTGGCTCTAAGTCACTAACACAGTCAATACCCGAAATAGAGTCAGCTTCGACAGTAGCTAGAGTCGGCTCTAATGAGCAGACAAAGACTTAGGATAATTAGAGTCGACTCCAACTCCAATAGAGTCGGCTCCATGACAGTTTTAGTGGAAGATAAGAGTTTCAAAGAGGCTGAAACTTATCAAATTAGGCATCAAATTCTAGATAAATTTTTCTTAAAGTATGGAGGGTCAAAAAATTCAAATGTCTAGATGATTTTTTCTTAGAATCATAAGAAGATTTTTAAAAAAATGATTGAACTCTAGATAATCGTTCTTAAGAGTTTCAAAACTACTCTAATGGATCACAAACTCCTAATTCTCCTTTAAGATAGAAAAATCTCTCTTCACTTAAGGGATTTATAAATATATCAGCTAATTGTTCATCAGTACATACATAATCAAGATAAACATCATTGTTAGGAGCATGTTCTCTAATAAAATGATGTCTTATCTCTGTGTTTGGTTCTTGAATATTGAATAGGTTCCTGGTCAAATTTATTGCACTAGTGTTGTCACACCTAATTGAAATCTTATCAAGTGTGATACCATAATTCTCAAGTTGACACTTAATCTAAAGAATTTGAGCACAACAACTTTCAGCTGCAATATATTCAGCTTCAGCAGTTGATAATGCAACTGAATTTTGCATTTTGCTAAATCAAGAGATTAAGTTACTGCCTAAGAACTGGCATGCACCACTTGTGTCTTTTCTATCTAGTTTACAACCAGCAAAATCAGAATTAGAATATGCAATTAGATTAAATATTGAGTCACTAGAGTACCATAATCCTACATTTTTAGTTCGACTTAAGTATCTAAAATTTTTTTTACAGCAATTAAGTGAGATTCTCTAAGATCAGATTGATATCTAGCACATAAACATACAACAAACATAATATCGGATCTACTAGCTGTTAAATAAAGTAAAAAACCAATCATACCTTTATAAAGCTTTTGATCAACTTTCTTACCATTCTCATCTTTATCGAGTTTGCATGAAGGTTATCGAGTTTGCATGAAGGACTCATTGGTGTGCCAAGAGGTTTGACAATTTTTATACCAATTTTTTTAAGAATTTCCTTCATATATTTTGTTTGGTTAATAAAAATTCCCTCTTTCTCTTACTTGATTTGAGGTCAAGGAAGAAATTTAGTACTCCCATCATTCTCATTTCAAATTCTCCCTGCATTAGCTTTGCAAAATCTTGATAAAAAAGATTGTTAGTAGCACCAAATACTATATCATCAACATAAATTTGCACTACTAATAAATCCTTTTTCTTTCCTTTTAAAAATAGGGTTTTATCAATATTTTTCTAGAAAAAATATTTTCAATCAAAAATTTACTCAGCCTATCATACCAAGCTCTAGGTGCTTGCTTTAAACCATAAAGTGCTTTGTGTAGTTTAAAAATATGATTTGAAAATTCATAATCGTCGTTCAATATAAACTTTCTCATTTATAAAACCATTTAAGAATGAACTTTTTATATCTGATGAGGGATAAAATCGTTATTGCATTAATGACCTCACACATCGATAATTGGGTCTAGTCCAATTCCAACATCTTATCGGCCAGTTGTCAAACCCACTAAGCAGCGAAGCCCAATGGCCCTTAGCGGCATCAGGTCATCCCGACAATTCCAACCATTCCCATACCTCGGTAACCCGAGCCATCCATACCTCGACAACCCGAGTCATTCTCATACCTCGGTTACCCGAACCATCTTTATACCTCGGCAATATGAGCCATCCCCACACCTTTACAGACCAAGCTATTCTATACTTTAGAAAACCAAATTGCCCCTCGCCTCGGTCGGGCTGAGGCGCTCAAATACCTCTGCGAAATCTGGCACGGGAGAGTGCAAATTTACTATGACTGAATAAGATTCCAAATGAGGAATCATGCCCAGGAGTGGCCTAGAACCTACTGGAGTGGCCTAGAACCTACGTAATCGCTGAATCTCAAGGCATCAACCAGCTCTTTCAGTCGTCGATCCTCTAACTGACAAGATACAAATCCTACTGACCTCATAACAAACTTGATTCAAATCCATTTCGGATCATAACGACTTTCAGACCTCCCCTCATGACGCGGCCAAGGAATCAGATGATCCTCTATAAATACCACTGCCCTTCAACCTCTCATGTACTCATGCTTGAACACTCACTGATCTTTACTCATTATCATACTGAGGATAACTCCATCTGAGCTTGGAGCTCTCGAGAGAACACCCGCCTAGGGGAGCTCTTCTGTGAGAGTCTTCTCCTCACATCTGCTTGTTGTGAATCTCCACTGACTTGGGCGTTGGAGGGTCCTCCGCCGAGGGCAACCCCCAATAGCACCCTCTGTACGCAGACTGTCTTGCAGGTTCCACCCCAAGGCGATGAGATCGGCATCCGAATCAGAAGTCAGAAGCGCACCCGAGTCAGAGAACGGATTTTCGTGGCAACAGATTGGTGCTAGAGGAAGGGCCTCAAGTCCCATAAACTTATGATCCAGGAGATAAGACTCAAAGAACAAGAGGAAGCATCCTCTAATGGCCAATCGAAGAAGAGCTACATCTGAAGCTCAAGATCAGGCTGCCTCTCAAAGGCCTGATCCGAATAGCGGTGTGGTACCTCCACCATCACCGCCAGCTGAAACTCCCTCGCCACTGGCAACAACGGTAATGCTGGATCAATTTGCCACGCTGGTCCAGCAGGTTCAAACATTGACCCAGTTGGTCCAGGGCCTCTAGGCTACTCTTGGCCCTGCCATCCCTGCTTCTCAGCTTCATGAAGAGGCCGCTGCCCCTGCTCCGCCAGCGATCTCTTCCTCTAATCTGCCGAAAGTAGCGAATTATCATCACCAGCCCGCAAAAGCGAAGCTAGCGCTGCAGTGAGCTGGAGGGAAGAGCTCGCTCAGATCTAGGCGGGTTCGTTCCCCCTCCTCGGTATCTTCCCAGGATTCAACACTCGTCCTCCCATCATCCGATCCCTCCTACCACTCTGGATGAAGGGATCATGCAGCAAATGTAGGAGATGCATTAAGAATGGCGTCAGGAGTTAAACGCCGTCAGGCAAGCTCCTTCATCCCAACCAAAGGTGGAGCAGGGCATCCCCTGCTCCGAGAGGATCATGAGGGAAGTGATTCCCCCTCATGTTAAGCTCCCTACCATCGATCCTACCATGGATCCATCGATCTCGACAACCACCTGAGCAGCTTCAGATCCATCATGATGTTCCACGGAGCGTCGGATGCGATCCTATATCGAGCCTTCCCCTCCACTCTAAGAGGATCTGCTCGAACCTGGTTCAACAGCCTGAAGCCAGGTTCCATTGATTCTTTTGACGAACTGAGATGTTTGCTCATTAGCCAGTTTGTCAGTAGCCGTCGCCAGCGACGGAGATCCGATTCCCTCTCCAAGGTTAAGCAGAGAGAGGGGGAATCGATGAAGAATTACTTCGGCCGCTTCAACACGGCCCTCCTAGAAGTCGACCATCTCAACTATGAGGTGGCCATGTCCGCTCTGGCCGAGGGAGTATCGAAGGAGGGAGACTTCTACTTGGCTCTAGAGGTTAACTACCTGAAGAGCCTTTCGGACATGATGTCTCTGGCAGATAAGTACGCCAGGGTTGAAGAATCAAGGAGATCAGCTCGGACCGAGCAGCTGAAGAAGAAGAAGGAGGCAAAGGGCTCGGATAAGCAACGGGCCCATCGCCGTGCTAGCCCGCTTCGCCAACATAGAGCTCCTCCGCCACCGCCTCGAGACTGAACCCGGAGTCCATACCAAAGGTTTGACCGCTACATTCCCCTCACAGCGCCAAGAGCGCAGATCTTGATAGAGATCGAGCGGCAAATTCCTCAGCCTCCTCTCCGAGGCAATGCGATTCGGAGGGACCCGACCAAGTACTGCTGCTTTCATCGAGATTATGGGCACAATATCAAAGACTGCTGGTAGCTCAAGAATGAGATCGAGCGATTGATCCGGTGTGGCAGACTGGACCGGTTCAGAGGGCCCCCTGAGCCGAGCAATGAGGAGAATTGCCAGCCTAAGCCTTGCCAGCTTCCTTTACCAAATCCCTCGGTCATTGGCAATGTCAATGTGATAGCGGCAGCCGGCTCCCCATCTTCTTGGCCAAGCGAGGAGGAAAACTCACCAAAGAGAGCTCGAGTTGATGAGCTCACTTTCTCTAATGATGACCTTCGGGAGGTACAGTACCCTTATGATGATGCCTTGGTTGTATTTTTGAACATGAACAATTACGATGTACACCGTATCTTGATTGATAGTGGAAGCTCTGTTAATGTTCTGTATTTTGATGCCTTTGTAAGATTGAATTTTGGGTAGAAAGCCTCCGACCCATGGAGTCCACCCTAGTGGGCTTCACAGGTGACTCCATAATCCCTGAAGGAGTCATCACTCTATCAGTCCGAGCTCGCACCTGGCCCCGCATGGCTACCATGCTCATGAATTTCCTCATGACCAAGCTTAGGTCTGCTTACAATGCCATCCTCGGTAGACCGGGATAAATATCTCTCAAGGCCATCATTTTCATTCCCCATCTCACCATGAAGTTCCCCATCGAATGGGGAGTGGGGGTTGTTCGAGGAAGTCAGATCATAGCTCGGTAATGCTTTGTCGCCGACCTTCAGTCCAGAAAACTCGAGGTGGACGAGCTGAATGCTCAGGAAGATTTCGCCGAGCAACAAGGAGAGCTAGACGAAGAACTAGAGGAAGTACCACTTGATGAAACCCGACCCAACCGAATCATAAAGATCGGGTCGCGGCTAGAAGGAAAGCTTCGACAAGAATTAATTGAATTCCTTCGGAGAAATGCTGACGTCTTCGCCTGGTCTGTATCGGATATGCCTGGAATTAGTCCAGACGTTCTGGTCCATCGCCTCAGCGTGGACGAGACATTCAGGCCAATTAAGCAGAAGAAAAGGAGCTTCGCCCCCGAGCACCAAAAAGCCATCGAAGAAGAAGTGGATAAACTCATCAAATTCAAATTCATCCGAGAGGTTAATTACCCCGACTAGCTGGCGAATGTGGTCATGGTGAAAAAGTCGAACGAAAAATGGAGGATTTGCATCAACTTCACCGACCTCAACAAGGCCTGCCCAAAAGATAGCTTCCCTCTTCCGTGGATCGACCAGCTCGTGGATTCAACTTCGGGCCATCAAATGCTAACTTTTATGGATGCCTATTCGGGTTACAACCAAATCCGAATGGTGCCCAAAGACGAGGAGAAAATCGCCTTCATCACCGACCGAGGTATTTATTGCTACCAAGTTATGCCTTTTGGTTTGAAAAATGCAGGCGCCACCTACCAAAGGCTGGTCAACAAAGTCTTCAAGGAGCAAATCGATTGAAACATGGAGGTGTATGTTGATGATATGCTGATAAAAAGCAAGGGGGCACCTCAGCACATCGAAGATCTCGCAAAGAGCTTTGCCACACTTCAAAAGTATCAGATGAAGCTCAACCCCACCAAATGCGCCTTCGGGATCAACTCTAGGAAGTTTCTAGGCTTTATAGTCTCTCAGCGAGGCATTGAAGCAAATCCCCAGAAGATCCAAGCCCTGCAACAAATGGCCCCGCCTGGGTCAGTCAAGGATGTGCAACGCCTCACTGGGAGAATAGCAGCCCTCAGTCACTTCATTGCTCGATCGACCGAGAAATGCCTTCCCTTCTTCAAAGCACTTTAATTAGCCAAAAACTTCCAATGGACCCCAGACTGTCAAAAGTCTTTTGAAGATCTCAATAAATACCTTGGCTCACCACCTCTCCTCAGCAGCCTAAAGCCAAGGGAAATGCTGAATTTATACTTGGCGGTCTCTAAAAAACGTTGTTGGCTCGGTGCTAGTCATAGAGGAAAACAAAGTCCAAAGACCTATTTATTATATCAGCAAACTACTCAAGGATGCTGAAACGAGGTATACTCGAGTCGAGAAGATGGTCCTAGCCCTGGTGACATCGGTCTAAAAATTGCAGCCATATTTTCAAGTGCACACTGTCGCAATCCTGACGGACCAACCCATCAAAGCAATTATTCATCACCCAGAGGCATCAGGGAGAATTACCAAGTGGGCTGTCGAGCTGAGTGAGCACGACATTCAGTACCAGCCTCGTCCAACCATCAAAATGCCCAGGTTCTGACGGACTTCCTCCTCGAGTGCACCATACCCGAAGATGGCTCTGCTTTGGATACCCCCGGACAACCAAAGCCCAGCGCCCCATAGTTGCTTCACGTCGATGGATCCTCCAGCACGGGCATTTCTAGCACTGGCTTGGTCCTCACCAGTCTGGATGGTGCAACTTTTGAATATGGCATCCGCTTCTCCTTCCCAGCTTCAAACAATGAAGCAGAGTATGAAGCTCTGCTCTTCGGACTTCGGATCGCCCACGAGCTTAAAGTCAAAAAACTAATTGCCTACACCGACTTCCAGTTGGTGGTTGGCCAGGTGCAGAGAGAATTCGAGGCTCAAAAGCCAAGTATGATTCGGTATCTCCAAAAGGTGCGCGATCTATCCTCCTGTTTTGATGAATTTAAAATTATCCAAATCCCAAGGACTGAAAATGCGTGTGTCGATCTTCTATCCTGCCTGGAGACTACGGAGTCAATGGATCTTGAGCGAAAATTCTACTTGGAGGTCCTGGAAAAGCCCAATATCGCTGATGCTGGCTAGATGATGCAGGTCGACACTGAACCATCCTGGATGGACCCCCTGCACAAGTACCTTAAAGAGGACTACTACCCAGTGACAGCAAAGAAGCGAGGAAGCTGAAAATGCAATCATCTCATTATGTCCTGATTGACGACCAGCTATATAAGCGGTCTTTCTCAATGCCGTTGCTTAAATGCCTTCGATCATCTGAGGCTGATTATGCTCTTTGGGAGGTCTATGAAGGCATCTATGGCAATCATTTTGGCAGTCGGGCCCTGTGCCATAAAGTATTACACTAAGGGTATTATTGGCCGACGATACAGAAGGATGCCGATGACCTCGTCCAAGCCTGTGATTCATGCCAGAGGCACTCAAATGTCCAGAGGCTCCCCTTGGCACACCTGACTTCCATATCATCCCCCTGGCCCTTTGCCAAATGGGGAATGGATATTCTTGGCCCTTTTCCCCTCGCAACGGAATAAAGGAAGTTCTTATTTGTTGCAATTGATTATTTCACTAAGTGGGTTGAAGCCGAAGCAGTCGCCCAAATAACCGAAGCTCGAGCTAAAGACTTCATATGGAGATCCATCGTCTGCCGCTTTGGCCTTCCCCACACTATCATCACCGACAACGGGAAACAGTTTGACAACCCAAAGTTTCAAAAATTCTACGAGGATCATGGCATTCTCCATCGCCTAACATTGGTCGAACATCCTCAAGCCAATGGAGAAGCCGAGGTAACTAACCAAACTCTCCTGCAGGGAATTAAAGCTCGGCTCAACCGAGCGCGAGGCAGATGGGCCGAAGAACTCCACCATGTGTTATGGGCGTACCGGACTACCGAGAGGGTACCCATGGGGAAAACCCCATTTAAGATGGCCTTTGGTACAGAGGCTGTCATCCCAGTGGAGGTTGGACTCCCCTCCCCTTGCATGGAAGGTTATTCAGAGGAATCCAATGATGAACAGCTCCGAACCAATCTCGACCTGGTAGAAGAAGTCAGGGAGAAAGCCAAAATCCGAATGGCTGCCTACCAGCAAAGAGTTGCCCGCTATCACTCCACCAGAGTCCGAGGAAAATTTTTCCTCCGCGGCGATCTGGTGCTTCGAAAAGCATTCGTCTCGAAGCCTCTGGAGCAAGAAAAGTTATCCCCGAATTGGGAAGGCCCCTACCAAGTGGCGGAAGTAATCAGACACGGCACCTACAAACTCCAAGAGTTGGATGGGAAATCTATTCCTCGGACATGGAACTCGAATAATCTCCGCGCATATCATCAGTAAAAGTATGCTCTTACTAAACTCATTTTATTCATTGAATTAAATTTAATTCTCAAAGACTCGCAAAATTCTTATAACTCTCCTTGAAAGCTGCAATGAGAAGCAGGTCTTACTATACATTAAATCCTCGGCTGGACCGAGTGATCTCCGTACCTTAGCCGCGCTAAGTAAAATATATTTGACAAACCTCGGCCGAGCCGAGAGAGCATCGTACCTTGGCAGTGCTAAATAAAATATAATCTTAAAGCCTCGGCCAAGCCGAGTGATGGTCTCCGTACCTTGGCAGTGCCAAGTAAAATATAATCTTAAATCCTTGGTCAGGCCGAGCGATCTCCGTACCTTGGCCGCGCCAAGTAAAATATATTTGACAAACCTTGACCAGGCCGATAGAGCTTCGTACCTTGGCAGCACCAAGTAAAATATAATCTTGAAGCCTCGGCCAAGCTGAGTGATGAGTGATAGTCTCCGTACCTTGGCAGCGCCAAATAAAATATAATCTTAAATCCTCGATCGGGCAGAGTGATCTCCATACCTTGGCTGCGCCAGGTAAAATATATTTGACAAACCTTGGCTGGGCTGAGAGAGCTTCGTACCTTGGCAGCACCAAGTAAAATATAATCTTGAAGCCTCGGCCAAGCTGAGTGACGGTCTCCATACCTTGGTAGCGCTAAGTAAAATATAATCTTAAATCCTCGGTCGGGCCGAGGGATCTTCGTACCTTGGCCGCGCCATGTAAAATATATTTTACAAACCTCGGTCGAGCTGAGATAGCTTCGTACCTTGGCAGCGCTAAGTAAAATATAATCTTGAAGCCTCAGCCAAGCCGAGTGACGGTCTCCGTACCTTGGCAGTGTCAAGTAAAATATAATCTTGAAGCCTCGGCCAAACCGAGTGATATATTTCTAAAACCTCGGCCAAACCGAGTGATATATTTCTGAATTATCCTCGAAGCCTCAACCAAACTAAGCGAAATAGTTCTAAAGCTTTAGTCTAATTGGGTGATTCCTCAAACACTCTGACGCGACTAAGGCATCCTATCATGCTTCAACAGAGGTAAGTAACATCTCACCACTTACCGGCAAAATTATACAAATTCTTTCATTCCCTCGAGTAGGATCATGCATGCATCAAAAGTTCACATGGCCGCCAAGGCCTCCCTCTAACCTAAACAGAGGTGAATGCTTCCTCCTCAGAGGACTAAATATCGTAGCAAAAGCACTGCTAAATTAGTAAACTATGCTACGACCTAGAAAGCATGATGTGAGTAAGAAAACTCCCAGCACGACCATACTGGAAAAAGAAATAAATACTCGAAGGAAGAAGATTAAAAACTTTCTTTATTAATGAAAAAATTACAACCTCTTGAGAGGCATTACAAGTGCGTCATAGCACAGAAAAAAGATAAATAAAAAGCTCGGCTGAGCAGCTTCAGTTGATAATATGTTTTTACATCCGACCCCAGAAATCAGAGAAACCAGACAGCTATGATAAGCCACTGGTTAATGCCAAAGAACAAAGTAGGCCATCCACGGATCCCTCAGACGAACACATTGAGGGATCCTAACCAGGTCAAAGACCTGTGGATGCTGATGCCAAGGATGTCTCCTCCCCCAAGTGGGATGCTGGGCTGCTAGTCACTGCCCAAGCACATAGGCAGAGAACCAGCAGACCAACACCACTCTCCTCCTTCCTCGCTCAAGAAAAGACCTCTCATGCGGATGAACCGAGAAGTCCAAACTGAGGAAGGGGGAGAGGTCCATATCAACCATGGGGAATACGTATGCTTTGTATTTCCTACGATCCCCATGGCAAGTGACAAAGGACACACAGGAAGCGCATACGTGCGCTCCCCATATGTCCTCTGCGGGCATTCCGTGCGCTCTCCATATGACCTCCGAGACTCCTCCCTTGAGGATTGCTTGCTCTTCAGTAGCTTCTCCATCACCCCAGCTATCTGGGATGAACCAACTTTCAAAAAGGAAGCTCGATCTCTTCGCTCTCAATGAAACAGGCGCCATGAAAGCCCTTACAACTTACAGAAAAGAGAAGGCCTTGGGAGATGGCCTAACATAGTCCGCTCCCCGCCCTTTTTATAGACAAGCGAGCTGGGAGAAACCATTAAAGAAGGGAGCTTCGGAATTCGAAACGCATGGACCACATTGCCACGTGGTAGATCAAAAGAAAAGGGCGCTTTCCAAAGCGCGCCGAACATGCCTCCCAGGCCATGATGGAAGACGAAGATTTTCTTTTGATCTCAAATCAAGAGTCTTAAATGCAGGAAACCGACCGCAGGTCCTTGAGATATGCGCAGGCCTAGAAAATCCCCTTTCGAAAACGACGCCGCCCAATGGCAATCGAGTACTTATCGCATGCGTTAAAGAGACTCGCATTGGAAAAGGCCAATGAGATAAATGCCTTAGGTAGAAATGAAACGTCCATCGACAAAGCCGTTTTATATGCCTTGGCAAAAAATGTACCAACTTTTTGCTTCGGAAAAACTGAACTGTCTAACCTCGGCCCTAGCCGAGATATTTATGCCGTTTTCAGTTGTTTCACGCCGAACCATTTTGTGCCTCGGTGAGCCAAGTCAGCTTGCGCGCACCTAACCTCGGCCCCAACCGAGGCAAAGTTGGAGTTACGTTCCCCAGCAAAACCAGTTAATCTAGCTTTGATTAAAGCAAAATATTTAAATCAGAACTCCTTAGAGCAATCCGACCTTAGAGCGCGATTCATTTACAATTCGGAAGAACCTTTGGTGAAAAAGATCGCTCAAAAAGGCGATGGCCAAAGCAATGAGACGAACAAAAGGAGACAAAGGATTCATTCATTTAAATTTCAATCAAATTACAAGTTGAAAAAGGAAAAATACATAAACGACCCTTAGGGGTCAGAAATCGGATCAACAACATTCGGAGGAGGTTGACTGGGTCCGCCCTCTTCAAATACGGTCGACGAAGGGACTTCAGATTCCTCGGCACTAGGCTGGGGACATCCCCCTGGAGCCGAGGCTTCATTAATGCCAAGAATAGATTCGAGATCGACGTCCGAAATGTCCTCATACTCGGCCTCTTCGGCCCCCGGGATACAAGTATCAAATAGCTCGGCCTCCAGGAAAGATAAATCCAACTCGGGGTACACTCGAGAGATCTTCGCCCGAGTTTCCTCCTCGCCAAACCGGAATGCATCGGCACAAGCCTCTTTACGCTCCTTAGAGAATTGAACAAAACTTTTGTACTCCTCCACGGCTGAGGCAATTTGGTCGTTAGCTTCGGCTAGCTGACCCTCGAGTTCGAGGTTCATTTGGCGACTCGCGGACAACTCCGCCCTTAGAGCCTTAAATTGCTCCTACGCCTCCAGCTCAATCTTGCCTATCTGCAAACATCAGGTCGCTTGAGGCCATAAATAAAAGAAAAATGCCAGAAGCAAGCAGACGAAAAGACACTATACCTCTTCCTCCCGCTGAGCCATTTTTTCACTCACCTCATGGACCTTTTCCAGGGCCTTCAATTTGGCCACTTTATTCTGTTGGAGACCCTCCTTGAGGTCATTAATTTGGGATTACTTGTCCTCGATTTCCCGCTGACATTGGTTGAGATCAGTGGTGAGCTTAGCAATTTGATCATGCTGCCATTTCCGCCGATCTTCCCTATCAACGAGTTTCTTATTTAGGCTGGCAAGCTGATCTTGCTGCCACCGGCACTTGCGCTCCTCCTCCTCGAGCCTCTTGCTTCAATTATTCTTCTCCTTGGCATTGCTATTTTTCAGCTGACCCCACCTCTTGTCAAAGTGCCGCTGCAAGGCATTGACCTCATCAGCATGCTTAGCCTTAATTTGGGATAACTCCAGGCAAGCCTTGTACGACTGTTCACGGAAACTCTGGAGCTCTTTGACTTGAGCCTCAAGCTGAGAGGCCCTCTCAACAGTGATTCGGTAGCACTCGCCCATCCTATCAAGGTCTTCCTGAACGGACCCTAGGGCCTTGGAAAGCTGGCTGGTTGAATCCACCCTTGTCCGAAGGTCGACTGCCTCCTTCCTGGCCTGGGCACAAGCCCCCATGGCCAAATTTAAGTGCCAATTCAATGCCCTCATGATCAAGGCATTCTACAGAAAAAGCACAAGTGAGAAACTATGGCCGAACCGACCGACTAAGAATTACGACCTCGGTACAATGACTTACTCG
Source organism: Calamus simplicifolius (assembly GCA_900491605.1). Classification (NCBI taxonomy): domain Eukaryota; kingdom Viridiplantae; phylum Streptophyta; class Magnoliopsida; order Arecales; family Arecaceae; genus Calamus; species Calamus simplicifolius. The sequence continues at coordinate 526,627 of UESW01004599.1, forward strand.
GGAGGCATAGTTTGTAGCGATCTTCATAAGAGTCGCATTACTGATTTCGGGGAGAAGGTAAACATCCTTCGGCACCTCGGACTGACCAAAAGCTGCGTCAATAATATCCTTGACTACAGGCTCGTTTGTTGAGGAACTCCCCCCCGCACGTAGTACAGACCACATCAAGGTGGTGAGCATGTCATCCACCTCTGGGCCGTGGACAAGAGAACTCATGGCTGAAGAACCAGCCTGAGGAACTTCGGCCTGGGGAACCGCCATCCACTTGGTTTCCTCCACCAGAACTTTAGCTTGCAGGGCCTCGGATGCTTCAGCCCCGGTTGAGGGAACCCTGGCCCGAGCGTCCCCTTTATTTAGTGATTTTTCTTCTTCTTTCTCCTCTTCCTCTTCAACTACTGCTTCACCTCCGATAGACTCTACCTAAACTTCAATCTCTTTCATGACATCTCTTGGTACCATAAGAGAGAGACCCTCAGCAGGAGGCACCTCGACCTCCACCAACCTTTCAACAGGTGGCTCCACTCGAGCTTTGACAACCGCCATTGCCTCTCCTGACCCCTCTACCTGAGCAGGGGCCTCTTTCACGCGCAGTGAGCTCCCCACCGCTGGTAACTGAAGCTGATTAACCTATGGCAGGAGGATTGCCGGATGAACCGACGACATCTCCTCGGCATCATCTGACACAATTACTACTTGAGGGGAGAAAACTTCTATGGCTCCCTCCAAGTTTTCCTTAACGGTACTCTCCATCCCCATTACTGTGTCCCCCTTCGGCAAGGGGGGCTCACCAACCACGACCGACGCTCCCACTTCCCCCCTCTTAAGGGTGGAAGAGTGGCGGCCAACGCCATCTTTCCTTGGCTCCCTTGAGCGAGACCCGGAAGGACGGACCCTCTTCTCGGACCTGTGCTTGTCCCAAGAGCTGGAGCTCCTATGGCGCTTGCCCAACTCCTTCCTCATTTGGCCCACGAATGCGGACCTTTCGATTGAAAACACAGCAGATGTTCAGTTAAACAGTAGCAGAGTTACATAAACACACTAACCATCAGAGCGAAGACTTACCTTGAGGGTTGATAGAGCTAAGCTCGGTAGCGAAAAGGGCATCCTCTGATAACAGAGTGCTGGCCGATACCTCTTGACCACTGCAAAGGGTTACCAGATCCCTCTTCTCCTGCTCGCTCAACTCCGAGCGCGCCTCTGGATCCTTCACATAGCACGCCCATTCCCTCAAAAAATTTGAACTGATGTTTCCTTCGGCAATGAAAAATCGGGACTTCCACTCCTTTATCGAAGACGGGTTATCAGAAATCATCTTGAACGACTTCCGAGGACCAATGTAGGGCCACTCAGAGCTCCTCCTAGAAACCAAGTTGTAACAGACTCGGAATATAGGAAGGGTCACGGTCACCCCGATGCGACTGCACATTGAGATAAACCCGATAAGATTGCGCCAGCTATTTGGAGCCACCATTATTGGGCATATATTGAAAAACCTCATCACCTCATGTACCAACGGGTGAAGAGGGAATCGGAGGCTTGCCCTCAAGCTCTCCTCATAGAAGAAGACTCTGCGGCTTAACTTGCTCGAAACCCTGTGCTCGACCGTCGGCACCCACAAGGCTACATCTCGAGGAACCCTATAATCGCGACGGATTCTATCTAGGTCGTCAAAGGTTACCTCTGAGGCAACATCGCTAGGGCCCTTCATGTTGGATGAGTAAGGAGCAGAATACGAACAAGCAAACGAGAGCTCAGGGAAGAATGGAAAATTTCTATGGCAGGGACGAAGAGGCGTTGCAGAAGGAGTGCCGCCCTAACCCTCTTTAAATAAATGGTTCAGAAGGAAAGCCCAAGATGCCAAAACTTCCGATATGGGCACCAGAAATAAAGGAGTCCCGCCACATGGAACTCCCGCTATCACGACCTGCTGGAAACGAGGCATTTCCTCTTAGAGCTGCGGAAAAAAATGATGACGAAATAGCGGCCCGTCATTTATGAGATTATCATTGCCCGCCTTTTCGAATCCCCCAAATAAGATTGTTCCGGAACTCTACTCTCTATATCTGAACTTACACTTCGAACTAGGGAGTGGGGGGCATATGATGAGGGGTAAAATCATCATTGCATTAATGACCGTACACATCGACAATTGGGTCTAGCCCAATTCCAACGTCCTGTCGGCCAGCTGTCAAATACATTAAGCAATGAAGCCCAATCGCCCTCAGCGGCGTCAGGTCGTCCTGACAACCCCAACCATTCCCATACCTCGGTAACCCGAGCCATCCATACCTCGGCAACCTGAGTCATTCTCATACCTCGATAACCCGAGCCATCCATACCTCGGTAACCCGAGCCATTCTGATACCTCGGTTACCTAAACCATCCTTATACCTCGGCAATCCAAGCCATCCTCACACCTCTATAGACCAAGCTATTCTATACTTCAGAAAGCCAAATTGCCCCTTGCCTTGGCCGGATCGAGGCGCTCGAATACCTCTGCGGAATCCGATACGGGAGAGTACGAATTCACTATGATTGAATAAGATTCAAACGAGGAATCATGCCCAGGAGTGGCTTAGGACCTACAGGAGTGGCCTAGAACCTACACAATCGCTAAATCTCAAGGCATCAACCAGCTCTCTCAGTCGTGATCCTCTAACTGACAAGATACGAATCCTACCGACCTCATAACAAACTAGATTCGAATCCGTTTTGGATCATAACGACTTTCAGACCTCCCCTCACGATGCGCCCAAGGAATCAAGTGATCCCCTATAAATACCACTGCCCTTCAACCTCTCAGGTATGCATGCTTGAATACTCACTAATCTTTACTCATTATCATACTGAGGACAGCTCCATCTGAGCTCGGAGCTCTCGAGAGAATACCCGCATAGGGGAGCTCTTCTATGAGATTCTTCTCCTCACATCTGCTTTCTGTGAATCTCCACTGACTTGAGCATCGGAGGATCCTCCGCAGAGGGCAACCCCCAACAGCACCCTCTGCGCGCGGACTATCTTGCAGGTTCCACTCCGAGGTGACGAGATCGGCGTCCGGATTAGGAGCTGGAAGCTTACCCGAGTCGAAGAACGATTTCCGTGGCAACAACATCATTTGAAATAAATTAATGTTCATGCAATATGTAAATGCAAGTAACAACCTAATAGCTTCTAATCTAGCAATATATGCAAAGGTTTCATCAAAATCAATACATTCTTCCTGAATATTATATCCCTTTGCAACTAATCTAGCTTTATTTCTAATAATATTGCCATCTTCATCTAACTTATTTCTAAACATCCATTTGGATCCTATAACTGGATAATCTTTGGGTCTATCAACTAGGGTCCATACCTTATTCCTAGTGAATTGATTCAATTCTTCTTGCATGGCTAAATTCAATTACTATCCTTTTCAGCTTCCTCAATTGTCTTGGGTTCTATATGAGATACAAATGCAAGATGATTATTGATGTTTCTCATGGATGATCTAGTTGTTACACCTTAAGATGGATCACCTATGATTAAGTTCTTTGTATGACCATAAGCATATCTCCAATCTCTAGGTAGATCTGTATCATTACGAGTAGTATCAATACCATCATCCTTAGGTGAGTCATTATCTTTAGCTTCAGGTTCATGATCTGAAGATACATCGGCATTCAATTTTTTAAAATCTCTTTCAAGGATATTTGTATCTTTTTCATCATCTTTCTTTTTAAACTTGATGCTAAAGACTCATCAAATACTACATAAATTGACTCATCTATAATCAAGTACTTCTTATTGAATACTCTATATACCTTGCTAGATGTGGAATAACTTAAGAAAATGCCTTCATCTGACTTAGCATCAAATCCTAGATTGTTCTTTCCATTATTATGAATGAAATATCTACAACCAAATGCATAAAAATAACTAATGTTGGGTTTCCTATCATGCCATAGCTCATAGGGAGTTTTCTTAAGAATTCATCTAATCAAGGCTCTATTTAGGATGTAACATGCTATGTTTATGGCTTTCGCTCAAAATATTTTGGGAGTTGGCTTTTATATAGTATGATATGGGCAACATCCTCTAGAGTTCTATTTTTTCTTTCTACAACCCCATTCTGTTGAGGTATTCTAAGTGCTAAAAATTATGATGGATGCTGTTTTCAATGCAGAAATCTTCAAACAAGTAATTTTTAAATTCATTCACATGATTACTTCTAAGAGACACTATGGTGATGTTTTTCTTATTTGTGACTTTTTGAAGAATTTAAGAAATATCGAGAAAGTCTCATCTTTATGAGCTAAAAATAATACCCAAGTGAATCTAGAGTAATCATCTACTATCACAAAACCATATTTCTTTCCTCCTATACTAGTGGTTCTAGTAGGTCCAAAAAGGTCCATGTGTAGTAGCTCGAATGGCTTAGAAGTGAAAACAATATTTTTAGATTTGAAAGAATTTCTAGTTTGTTTTTCAAATTGACATGCATCACAAACTCTATTGTTTTCAAAATCTAATTTTAGAAAACCTTTAACCAGATCCATTCTAAGCAATTTTGAAATCAAGTGTGTGCTTGCATGACCTAATCTACGGTGCCATAGCCATCCAATCTCATTTACCTTAGCATTATCAGCAATTAGGCAATGGTTACTTGTAGACAAATTGTTCAAGTCAATTAAGTATACATTGATATTTCTATTTTCAACAAAGATAATGCTATTGTCAATGGGATTCGATACAGTGCAAATAGATGCTTCAAAGAAAACTTTGAAACCTTTATCACATAGTTAGCTAATGCAAATCAAATTATGCTTTAATCCATCTACATATAAAATATTTTCAACAAAAATGGATGGAGTGATCTGAATTTTACCAATGCCCATAATGTGACCTTTACCATTATCTCCAAAAGTCACCACTCCATCTCTTTTAGCTTCAAGGGTGATGAATTGATCTTTGTCATCTATCATGTATCTTGAGCAGCCGCTATTAAGATACCTTTTTTTTTTGATTCTTTGGCTGCAAGACACTCCTACGAAGCATCATATCTTATGTTTAGGTACCCAAGCTTTCTTGGTCCTTCATGGTTAGTAGCAGCAAATATAGTTCCTTTTGGAACTCAAATCGTTTTATTTCTATGACCAACATTCACATGAGGCATTTTATGATTGCAAACATAAGATTTATGTCCTTTCATACTATAATGAAAACATAAAATATCTTTTTCAATTGATTTTTTTACAAAGAAATTGTTAACAAATTTTTGCTTCTTGTGTGGTCTGTAACCTAAACCAGCCTTATCAAAATAGCTCTTTGATTGTTTAAAAGCAAATTAAGTCTTTCCGAGCTATAAGTAAATTTGTCAATAATGCTCTTATATTTTTCAAGTTCATTTTTTAAATTCAGATTTTCAGCAAAAATCACATCTTTTTCTTTTGCATATCTTGCTTTTTAGAATTTTGTTTTTCAAATTCAATGATAATTTTATTTTTCTTTTTGAGAAGATTTAGATTTTTTATTTTTAAAACTTTATTCTTTTCTCTCAAAAATTTAAAATCATTCATCAATTCATTAAAGGCATCATAAAGTTTATCAAATGTGAAATCATACATAGGGGTTTCAAGACTTACCTCTTCTTCTTCATTTGCCATAAGATATATATTGGCAACTTCTTTTTGTTCATCTTTAGATGAAGATTCATCACTATCACTCCAAGTTGCAATGTATGCTTTCTTTTTCTTTCTAAATTCCTTCTTGAGTTGAGGAGATTCGGATCTGAAATGTTTAGGCTTTTTACATTCAAAACATATCAAGGGATCTTTCTCTTTTTTCTTATCTTTTTCTTTATCTTCTTCCAACTTGACACCAATCTTTCTTTTATGAAATGACTTTCTTTTTTGCATGAATTTTTTGAATTTTCTTGCAAAAAGAACGGTGTCATCGTCTTCATCTTTTTCACTACTGCTTGATTCCTTTTCTGCAGCCTTGAGTGCAATTATCCTCTTCTTTCTTACATCTTCTTCTTGATGTTGTTTCATTGAGAGTTCATGGGTCATGAGTGATCCAAGAAGCTCCTCCAAAGGTAAGGTGTTGAGATCTTTGGCTTCTTGGATTGCTGTTACTTTGGCTTCTCATGCTCTTGGAAAAGACCAAAGAATTTTTTGAATCAATTCAGAATTAGTATATGTCTTTCCAAGACTTTTCAATCCATTTACTATGTCGGTGAATCTAGTGTACATGCAAGTAATGGATTCATTCTGATCTATGTTAAAGAGTTCATATTTGTGCACAAGAATATTAATCTTAGACTCTTTAACTTGGTTGGTACCCTCATGAGTAACTTTCAACCGATTCCATATCTCCTTGGCTGAGATGCAAGTGGATATTCTATTGAATTCATTTGCATCCAAGGAGCATTATAAGATATTAATGGCCTTGGCATTGAGTTGGGCCATTTTCCGATCATTTTCATTCCAATCCCTTTCGGGCTTAGGAATAATGGATCCATCAACTAAGTGTGTAGGAGTGCTAGGTCCATTGATAATGACACTCCATAAATCATAATCTAAAGCTTGAATGAAAATCCTCATCCTAGCTTTCCAATATGAATAGTTTGTGCCATTAAACAATGGTGGACAGTTTGTGGATTGTTCCTCAGAAAAAGAAGAATCAGTTTGAGCTGTCATTTGGATCTTTAGGTCTTGATTGTTAGATCAATGAAGGATGAGCACTAGCTCTTATACCAATTGTTGGCCCAGATGGCAACCAAAAGGGAGGGAGGTGAATTGGATTCTTAAAATATCTGATGCTTAAAAATAATTTTACAAAGTGAAAGTGCATAAGGAGAGTGTAGTGAGTATGGTACTAAGAATGCAATGCTAAGTATAAAGATAGAGTAGAGAGAAGAAGAAATAAGCACGATAAACACAATGATTTATAGTGGTTTGGTGTTAGCTACACCTACATCCACTCCCAAGCAACTCTTAGGCTCACACTATAATCATCTTGATTACAGCCGAGTTGTTTTACAAACTCACAATCCAAACTTGTTTTTTTACAACGGAATCACAACGAATCCAGCCGATTTTTACAGGGTCACCAGCACACAACCTATCGCTAACCTTAGCTTGCATAAGGCCAACTGCCTCATTTGAATCAATCATCTGATTGAATCAAAAATTAAATGTATCAAAGAAATAGTTACACTGGAATGAAAGTTCCGTAAATGAGAAAATAAACAATATAAATAAGATGAAGATAGAAAAGCCTGATTAGAAGATCTTTGAAGTTGAGATTTTCTTTTTTGTTTCTTCTTTTTTTCTTTTTCTTTTCTTTTCTTGGATGATCTTCCTCAAGATAGGATTGAAGCTTTGGAAGAAATGTTGATGCAGAGGATATAGAAGAGCTACGGCTCTTGCTTTTCTTTTTCCATTTGATGGAAATCCTTTAGAGTTGGCTTTTGAATGCTTTGGATTTCTCTAAACTCTCTTTCGAACACTTAGAATTTCAAATCTTAGCTTTCTCTCTTGATATTTCTTTATTCTTTTCTTGATTTCTCCCCTTTATTTCAAACGGTCGGAACCTTCCTTTTATAATCTTCGCTTAATCCATATTTTGATACAAAGTAGCCGTTAAAAGTGCTTGTGGAAGAGCTTATCATGAAAAAGGAAAGAGCCGTTGGGGTTTATTTGGAAAAAGATAACCGTTGGAGTCATTTTTGATACTTCTGAAAATCGCCTCTGACAGATTAGAGTCGGCTCTAATATGGCCTGGGATCGACTCTAAGTCAGAATGCTTGAAATAGTAAAGTTTGTATGTCACGGAGTCGGCTCTAACTTTCCTTGGGGTCGACACATTGCGTGCTGAAGTTGGCTCTAACTGATGCAGGAGTCGGCTCTAATTTTCTTCAAAAAATATAGTCTCTATTTGTCAATTAGAGTCGGCTCTAATTTGACTCTGAAAAGAGGTTCCCTATTCTCAAGTTAGAGTCAGCTCTAATTTTTTTGGAGTCGGCTCTAAACCATGCCAAAAATACCAAACTGTTCCGATACGCTCCGGAGTCGACTCTAATTTTTCTAGAGTCAGCTCTAATGTCTAAACTTTTGACACATGATATTAGAATAGGATCAAACTCAATTTTTCTTTAGATTTTGATTAATTAAACATTTGAATATCTGAAACACTTAATCAAAATCATTAGTAATATAAGGAATATACTCATATGGCTTTTGTTATTCATCAAAATCAATAAATGGGTCAACAAGAACACTGCAGACTTGTTAACTATATATGCAAAAGAAAATTTTAGGCCCATGACACACTGTCATTCTGTAACTAACAAAAAGTTCAAGTTTCAAAATTCTGTTAATAACATCATTTTTCTTATGTTGTCTTATAGACTTATGACAAAACNTTTTAATCTTAAAAATAATTAAATCTAGTATATTATACTTTTATATAAATACTTTGATTTAGGGATATTTTGAGGTATTTTAAAATTTTTTAATATTGATTTAAATATGAATTTAATTTAGGGGTATTTAAAAATTTGATGTTATATGACTGGTAATCCGTTTGTCATACCAAACACAGTAATCAATATTACTGTAACATTACCTGTGCATAACAAACACAGTAATCAACATTACTGGCAATCCATCCAGTAGTATCTATCTTATAGGTAATCTACATTACCATTTAGGATTGCTGGCAATGCACCAAACGCAACCTTAGAGTTGGCTTTTGAATGCTTTGGATTTCTCTAAACTCTCTTTCGAACACTTAGAATTTCAAATCTTAGCTTTCTCTCTTGATATTTCTTTATTCTTTTCTTGATTTCTCCCCTTTATTTCAAATGGTCGAAACCTTCCTTTTATAATCTTCCCTTGATCCATATTTTGATACAAAGTAGCCGTTAAAAGTGCTTGTGGAAGAGTTTATCATGAAAAAGGAAAGAGCCGTTGGGGTTTATTTGGAAAAGATAACCGTTGGAGTCATTTTGACACTTCTGAAAATCGCCTTTGATAGATTAGAGTCGGCTCTAATATGGCTTGGGATCGGCTCTAAGTCGGAATGCTTGAAATAGTAAAGTTTGTCTATCATGGAGTCCGCTCTAACTTTCCTTGGGGTCGACACATTGCGTGCTGAAGTTGGCTCTAACTGATGCAGGAGTCGGCTCTAATTTTCTTCAAAAAATATAGTTTCTGTTTGTCAATTAGAGTCGGCTCTAATTTGATTCTGAAAAGAGGTTCCCTATTCTCAAGTTAGAGTCAGCTCTAATTTTTTTGGAGTCAGCTTTAAACCATGCCAAAAATACCAAACTGTTTCGATACGCTCCGGAGTCGACTCTATTTTTCTAGAGTCGGCTCTAATGTCTAAACTTTTGACACATGATATTAAAATCGGATCAAACTCAATTTTTCTTTAGATTTTGATTAATTGAACATTTGAATACCTGAAACACTTAATCAAAATCATTAGTAACATAAGGAATATACTCATATGGCTTTTGTTATTCATCAAAATCAATAAATGGGTCAACAAGAACACTGCAGACTTGTTAACTATATATGCAAAAGAAAATTTTAGGCCTATGACACACTGTCATTCTGTAACTAACAAAAAGTTCAAGTTTCAAAATTCTGTTAATAACATCATTTTTCTTATGTTGTCTTATAGACTTATGACAAAACTACATATGGCTTGGCAATACAACTTGATTTAAAGTAAGAATTTCATGACCCTATAAGTTTTTTCAATAATTTGTTAGTAAAAGCATATTAGATATAATATGGTACAAAATGATATGATAAGCTGTTCAAGCCTTGCACTAAACAGAATCTTTTCTTGCTAAATTGTGTTTGTCTTCATGGATTCCAAAAGTTTAGTTATATCCCGGAGTACAAGTGTGGGCCAAACCTACTTGACAACTTAATTTTAAGAATCTCCACTGAATATTTGGAAGAGTGAAATGGCTTTGAGCAAACAGCAAGATGGAACATTAAATGATCAATAAAGGGAATATTATTATAGAAACTTGGTCATAGAAAACAAACAAAACTCCATTTCCTCACACTTTACCTAAATGTCCCAGATCCATCCTTCTGCAAACAGTCATTCCTAGGAGCTGTTATTTTCTACATATAATCTTTACTTTCTAAGCATTCCAGACATGCCAAGAAAAACCATATTTCCAGTTAACAAGTGGGGTTATGTTTCTAATTGGACTATTTGGAAAGCCAAATTACTGATAATATTTCTATAGAAAGACAGACCGATCAACTTGAGGGGCTGCAAAATGTTATGCATTAACTATCCTCCCAAGGTGTCATTAATTACTAACTTGGAGTTACAGCCTCAAAGATTTAATCATATTCATACTTTAATATCCCTCTACAATCTTAAAGATTTCTGCACAAAGTGATGTCAAATAACTAAGATCAGATCAGAACTATAATCTTACTTTGATTGTTAACTCCACATGCAATAGTCACAAAAAGTTGAATTTAGCTTTCTTAACGTAGAGTAAAATAATTCCAAATTTTAGTGAGAAGCATTAGATTATGCATATGGTAACTCCAACAAGTAGAATATGAATTCCTTCCTGAAGTGGATCCTCACTATTTAAAACCAGTGTATAGGAATGAAAATATATTCACTTTGATATGGCTGATCCTGCCCGTTAGAATGAACGGCAAAGATAGCGGCAGCTGATGGGAGCCATATCGACCCCGAGACCTCCCTCTCGATCTCGGAGCACATGAACAGTATATCGACCCCCGAGACCTCCCTCTCGGTCTCGGGGCACATGAACAGTATATCAACCCCTGAGACCTCCCTCTCGGTCTTGGGGCACATGAACAGTATATCAACCCCTGAGACCTCCCTCTCGGTCTCGGGGCACATGAACAGTATATCAACCCCCGGGACCTCCCACTCGGTCTCGAGGCACATGAACGGTATCTTAATCCCCGGCGCATGGTCAGGCCGCTCTAGGCCACCTAGCGTGCCCACATAATCCACCGCACATCCATGGCAGAAGGTGGCCATACCTCATAACGGCGTATGATCCATTGTATCCCTATCACTGTGCATGGACATACCCCGTTACGGTATGCGGATCACCACCTGCTCGTTGCTGTGCATGATCATGTCCAGTGGTGGCGCGCACCAGACACAACCCCAGATGCGAGACATCTGTGAGGTTGTACTGACAGGTAACTCATGATGCATCCGGTGTGTACGATGACAGTACGACATGTCATCGTCGGCCCCGTATTTTGTCCGTTATTGAACTGGGCTCCTAAAAATCAATAATCTTGGGAATAGAAGGGGGACATTCGAACAGGTATAAAAGCACGCGCCCGCGCTGTAAGTGAGGATCCTTGAACTCTGGTTTTCTAGTTTTCTTCCTACTAGCTAAAACCCTAACTGTTTCAGCTCCCTTCTGCTGAGCAGTTATCATCTGATCCCAAGTGACTAACTTGAGCGTCGGAGGGTCCCCACCGGAGCATCCGTCTCCGGGGACTTTTCTTGCAGGGGTCCGGAGAGAAGGACGTCCGTCTTCCCCGATGCTTGAAGAAGGTGACTTGGCATCATCAGATTGGCACGCCAGGAAGGGAGGGAAGGAGAAAGACATCGAACCAGCAATCTGCAATCTCTCTCCTTGAGCTCTTGAAGGCATGGTGATGATCCGTGCGAAGGGAGTCTCTGCCAGTTGCGCTGGGGGGCAGCGCCGAGGAGCTGATCCACTCGCGGATGCCCCCTCAGCTCTCCCGGCCAGCGTTCCGGCATCGTTGAATCCCCAGAAGGCTGGACCTTCCGCTCCTCCGATCGATGTCCTTGCGCCTCCTCCGTAACAGTTTCAGGAAGATCGATTCGCCGCCCTAGCCACGCAAGTCCAATCCCTGGCAGTGGCGGTTCAGGGCCTGTAGCACCAACAGGCGGCCCCGCAGCAGCCGGAGCCAAATCCATCAGTCCCAGGGGTGGTGCAACCCAGCCAGCATTCCTCCCAAAGGAGATCACCGGTGCCGGAGGATCACCACCATCAAGCTCCGCCCAAGCCTTACCACCGGGAAGCCTCTAAGAGACACTGGTCACCTTCCTGCCACGCCAGTGTCTCCCCTAGGCGGCGGCATGGGAAGGAGGCGGAGCACTCCCGCCAACATCGTCGTCCCCATTCTCCATCCTCTGAATCTTCGAGGGAAGGGTCTTTTGATGGTCGGATGGCCCGTCGAGCCGAGCGTCGACTCGACGAGTATAACCAGAGGTTGGAGGAACTTAGCCGCTGAATCATCCACCTGCCAGAGACGGACTACGACAGCCGGCCTCCGTTGTCTTGCCGCATTATGGAAGAGCCCATCTCCACCCGGTTCCGCCTTCCTCAGCTAGATCCTTATGACGGGACCATAGACCCTTTGGACCACTTGGAAAGTTATAAAGTTCTCATGCAAGTCTAGCGGGCCACCGATTCGCTCATGTGCATCGCCTTCCCAGCCACCCTGAAGGCCGCCCGAGCTTGGTACTCCCGTCTGCCACCATGGACTATTGATTCCTTCCGCCAGTTGGAAAGAGCTTTCTTGGCCCATTTTGATGCCTGCCGGAAGATTTCAAGGGTAGCAGATAGCCTCTTCGCCGTCTAGCAGAAGAGCGGCAAGTCCTTACGGGATTATGTCGCTCGGTTCAAGGAAGCGGCCCTGGAGGTCTACAATCTTGAAGACTCAGTGGCCACTTTGGCCTTGAAGTGAGGGCTTCGCCCGTCTCGCTTCGCGAACTTCCTTGACAAGAAGCCACCCGGCTCCTACGCCGAGCTCCTAACCCGGGCCCAGAAATACATTCGAGCTGACGAGGCCGACTCCTCCCGACGCGAGGCTAGCGGGAGCATCTCCAAGAAACCGGCCCGATCAGAACCTGTCGAAGCTTGCCCCAGAAGACCTGAGCCTCCTCGCTGGCCAGACAATCGTCCCCGAGCCCCTGCACCAAGAGATGGACCCTACACCCCACTGCTCGCCCCGATATCGCAGATCTTGCTCGAGATTGAAGGGAGCCTTATCTTCAGCGCCCTCCTCCAATAAACCCGAAGATCCCTCGCAACAAGAACCTCTACTGTCGTTATCACCGGGATCACGGACATGATACTGACGATTGTCGCCAGTTGAAGAAGGCTATAGAAGACCTTATCCAATGAGGCCACCTGGGAAAGTTCATCCAGAGGAACAACCCGGGAGTTCCTGGCCCGTTAGCGCCCCCGCCGCCGATGATCGACAACGCCCCAACAGAGAAGACGGTGGCAATGATTCCCTGGGGGGTAGGAGGCCCACCGAAGGCCGAGAGGGGAGGGAGAGTTGGATTCTGTAATTCCTTTCTTTAAAAAGGACTTAGAGGAGGTGGTAAACAAAATGATGACAGCGTCGTCGTGTCCATGATGATCGCTAAACATCCTGTAAAGAGAATTCTAGTTAATAGTGGGAGCTCTGTGGATGTTTTGAACTATGATGCTTTTGTTCGCTTGAACCTGTCGCCCGATCTGCTCCGGCCCGTCGTCACGCCCTTGATGGGGTTCACTGGAGATTATGTGAAAGTCGAGGGGGAGGTCACTCTCCATGTTAAGGCTGGCACAACCCTGCGTCAAAGTATGGTTTTCATGAATTTTTGGTGGTTCGTGTGCCCCTTGCTTACAACGCAATCCTTGGGAGGCCCGGGCTCAATCTTTTGGATGCTGTCATATCTACTAAGAGGCTCCTCGTGAGGTTTCCTACCAGCGAAGGAGTCGGGGAGATACGGGGAGAGCAGAATCCGCCCTCACTTTGCTACCACATGGCCCCTAGTCCGCAGAGAGTGGCACCCGTGCCAGTACCTGAGACGCTGGATCCTCGGGACCTGGAGAGAAGAGGAGAGCCGGCCGAGCGCCTACTTACTTTCCCCCTCGGGGAGGACCCAACGAGGACAATTCAGATTGGAGCCCTACTCCCGGAGGAGGCTCGTTACCGACTCCTCACCTTTCTGTGAGCTAATGCAGATGTCTTCGCCTGGTCGGCATCTGATATGCCAGGAATTCCAGAAGAGGTGATTACCCACCAACTTAACATTAGGCCGGAGTGCCGACCTATTTGGCAGAAGAAAAGGAGTTTCGCCCTCGATCGACAAAAGGCCGTGGATGAGGAGGTGCGGAAGCTGCTGGCAGCTGGTCATATCCGCGAGGTGTACTATCCGGACTGGCTGGCGAATGTCGTGATAGTTCACAAGGTCAATGGGAGCTGGAGGATGTGTGTGGACTTCACCGACCTCAATAAAGCATGCCCCAAAGAAAGTTTTTCGTTACCCCGGATTGACCAGCTAGTGGACGCCACGTCCAGGCATGAGACCCTTAGTTTCATGGACGCATTCTCGGGGTACAATCAGATCAGGATGAACTCGATAGATGAAGAAGCCACCTCTTTTGTTACAGAAAAAGGGATTTACTGCTACAAGGTGATGCCGTTTGGGCTGAAGAATGCCGGAGCCACCTATCAAAGGTTGATGAATAAGGTCTTTGAGGACCAGATCGAGCGTAACATGGAGGTGTACGTGGATGATATGCTGACCAAGAGCACTAGTACTGTTGATCATGTCGTCGACCTCGAGGAGACCTTCAATAACCTGCGCCGGTACCGGATGAGGCTTAACCCCACAAGTGTGCCTTCAGAGTGATGTCACGTAAGTTTCTGGGCTTTATGGTAACCCAGCGAGGGATTGAAGCCAACCCTGACAAGATTAGGGCTATCTTGGATATGAGGCCCCCAGCTAACAAGAAGAAGGTGCAACACCTAACCAGGAGGGTGGCGGCTTTGAGTTGTTTCATGTCAAGATCGGTAGAAAGGTGCCTGCTCTTCTTTAAGGTGCTGCGCAAGGTCAATGGCTTTGAGTGGACAAAGGAGTGTCAGGATGCATTCGAAGAGTTAAAGCAATTTCTATCCACTCCCCCACTGTTGTCCAAGCTAAAGAGTGGGGAGGAGCTCTTCCTGTACCTCGTAGCCTCCTTAGAAGCTGTCAGTTCTGTGCTCGTGCGCATGGATGTTGATGGAGTACAGAGGCCGGTCTACTACACCAGCAAGGTACTTCATGATGCCGAGACCAGATACTCTAGAACCAAGAAGATCATTTTTGCCCTGGTGGTCTATGCCCAACGCTTCTGACCCTACTTTCAGGCTCATCCCATCGTGGTGCTCACGGACCAACCTCTTTGGACCATCTTGTCTTGTCCTGACACCTCCGATCGGCTAGCCAAATGGGCCATCAAACTGAATGAATTTGACCTATCCATCCGACCAAGGTTGGCCATGAAGTCTCAAGTGATCGCTAATTTCTTGGTTGAGTGTTCCTGGATCGAGAAGGGTTTGGAGGAGATACGCCCGCAGGAGTGTGTGGACCCTCCCTCAACTGAGGAGGCAGAAAAGGAGGACTGGATTTTGTATGTAGATGGAGCAGCAAATTCTCAGGGAAGCTGAGCCGGACTCATTCTTGCGAGCCCTGAAGGGGAAGTGGTGGAGTATGCTCTTCGATTCCAGTTCCCGGCAACTAACAACCAGGCGGAGTATGAAGCCCTGTTAGCGGGAATGAGGTTGGCTGAGGAGCTAGGCGCAGGGCATTTAAGGGCCTTCATGGACTCTCAGCTTATTTCTGGGCAGGTCACTGGGGAGTACGAAGTTAGAGACCCGACCATGTCCCGTTACCTGAGCAAGGTGCAATTCCAAGCCTCTCGATTCTCTTACTTCTATGTCAGCTACATTCCCTGAGCGGAGAATGCTAGGGCCGACGCGCTATCCCGTCAAGCCACTTCGGCCGACGGGACGCTGGGAAGAACATATGTGGAGCACCTCCAGGCCCCAAGCATTGAAGTTATGGATGAAGCGCTACCGGTTGAGCAAGGGCCCTCCTGGATGGATGCCTACGTCTGATATTTGACTAACAACACTCTCTCAGAGAACCCCGCTGAGGCCAGACTACTCAGGCGGAGGGCCCCGAGGTTCTTGATGATGGATGGGAAGCTTTATCGAAGATCATTTTCATATCCGGTCCTCAGGTGCGTGGGACCAGCAGAATCAGACTACATCCTGCGGGAGATCCATGAAGGCATCTGCGGAAGTCACCTGGGGGGCAGAGCCCTAGCTTACAAGGCCATACGACAGGGGTACTTTTGGCTGACCATGAAGGAGGACGCAGCTGAGCTCATTAAGAGATGTGATAGCTGTCAGCGCCATGCTAATATCCAACGATAACCGACGTCTCAGTCAACCCCCTTGGTGGCACCCTGGCCCTTCGCCCAGTGGGGTATGGATATCCTGTGACCATTTTCCTCGGCCTCCGGACAGCGCAAGTTCCTCCTGGTGGCCGTTGATCATTTCACCAAGTGGATTGAAGCTGAGGCCCTTGCTAAGATCGCGAAAAGCAAGGTAAGATCCTTCTTTTGGAAGTCCATTATATGCCAGTTCGGACTGCCGCACACCCTGGTCACCGACAATGGCCAGCAGTTTGACAACACGCCCTTCTGAGAATTCTGCTCCGAACTGGGCATCTGCCAGAAATTCACTTCCGTCGGGCACCCTCAGACCAACGGGGCAGCCGAGGTAACTAATCGCATCATTCTCTAAGGATTGAGAACCCGGCTGGATGATTGTAAGGGACGGTGGGTGGAGGAGCTCCCCAATGTGCTGTGGGCCTACCACACAACACCACGAGCCCCCACCGGTGAGACCCTATTCAGCCTAGTCTTTGGGTCCGAAGCTGTCATCCCGGTAGAGGTTGGCTCACCGAGCCCTCGGGTAGAGTCGTACAACGAGGAAGACAACCCAGACCGGCTGCGAGCCAACCTCGACCTAGTGGAGGAAGTGCGAGACCGAGCGCGACTTCGGATGGCGGTCTACCAGCAACAGGCCGCCAAATATTACAATGCCCGTGTGCGTCCCAGGACTTTCCTGCCGGGAGACCTGATCCTTCGACGAGCTGAAGTCTCGAAGCCGACGGAAGGGGGTAAGCTGGCTCAAATTGGGAAGGGCCTTATCGGATCACCGAAGCGCTCCGCCATGGAGCATACAAGATTGAAGAGCTGGATGGGAAACCACTTCCCCGGACGTGGAACGCTGACAACCTCCGTCGGTACTATCAGTAGTACATCCCTTTCTTATATTAAATATCTTGCTTGTATTCTTCTGGGTCTTCACCTGTCATTTTGTATTAATGAATGTGGGTTCTAGTACCTCAGTGTAGCAACTTAAGCCCGACCCCGGTTGGCACAAAAGCCCTGGGCCAGCCAGATGCAAAGCCCAATGTACCACTGGCAGAGCGGCATGCTGCCGGCTCTCAGCAGCTTAAGCCCGACTCCGGTCGGCACAAAAGCCCTGGGCCAGCCAGGCACAAAGCCCAGTGTACCACTGGCAGAGCGGCGTGCTGCCGGCTCTCAGCAGCTTAAGCCCAACCCCGGTCGGCACAAAAGCCCTGGGCTAGCCAGGCACAAAGCCCAGTGTACCACTGGCAGAGCAGCGTGCTGCCAGCTCTCAGCAGCTTAAGCCCGACCTCGGTCGGCACAAAAGCCCTGGGCCAGCCAGGCATAAAGCCCAGTGTACCACTGGCAGAGCGGCGTGCTGCCAGCTCTTAGCAGCTTAAGCCGACCCCGGTCGGCACAAAAGCCCTGGGCCAGCTAGGCATAAAGCCCAGTGTACCACTGGCAGAGCGGCGTGCTGTCGGCTCTCAGCAGCTTAAGCCCGACCCCGGTCGGCACAAAAGCCCTGGGCCAGCCAGGCATAAAGCCCAGTGTACCACTGGAAGAGTGGCGTGCTGCCGGCTCTCAGCAGCTTAAGCCCGACCCTGGTCGGCACAAAAGCCCTGGGCCAGCCAGGCATAAAGCTTAGTGTACCATTGACAGAGCGGCGTGCTGTCAGCTCTCAGCAGCTTAAGCCCGACCCCGGTCGGCACAAAAGCCCTGGGCCAGCTAGGCACAAAGCCCAGTGTACACTGGCAGAGCGGTGTGCTGCCGGCTCTCAGCAGCTTAAGCCCAACTCTGGTTGGCACAAAAGCCCTGGGCCAACCAGGCACAAAGCCCAGTGTACCACTGACAGAGCGGTGTGCTGCTGACTCTCAGCAGCTTAAGCCCGACCTCGGTCGGCACAAAAGCCCTGGGCTAGCCAGGCACAAAGCCCAGTGTACCACTGGCAGAGCGGCGTGCTACCAACTCTCAGCAGCTTAAGCCCGACCCTGGTCGGCACAAAATCCCTGGGCTAGCCAGGCACAAAGCCCAGTGTACTACTGGTAGAGCGGCATGCTGCCGGCTCTCAGCAGCTTAAGCCCAACCCCGGTCGGCACAAAAGCCCTGGGCCATCCAGGCACAAAGCAGCTCTAAGCCCGACCCCGGTCGGCACAAAAGCCCTGGGCCAATCAGGCACAAAGCCCAGTGTACCACTGGTAGAACGACACGCCGTTGGCTCTCAGTAGCTTAGATCCGACCCCAGTCGGCACGAAAGCCCTGGGCTAGCCAGGCACAAAGCCCAGCGTACCGTTGGTGAAGCAACGTGCAAGCAGCCTGGGAGGCTCGATTTTATCTTGACCTTCCGAGTCCTACGCTCTGTCGGGAACTGGGAGTTCGTACTTTCTGACCCCAAGATTCGGTCCTACGAAGCCAAGTCAAGGCTATCCAAGAGTAAGTTACAGATTGCTCGACACCGACGAAGCCCCTAAGGGTCCCGCGTCGGCTGCCAAAGAGTTTGAAGTGACAGTTGCAATCAAGTGGAGACAAATCTCATTGAAAGGAGTGTATTTCATTAATTTGAAAGTGCTTACAAAATTCCGACTAAGTCAGACTCACAAAAACAAAATGATAATACAGTATAGGGCTCATAGGTCAGCAGGTGCATCCTTATCATCAGAAGAGCCCATCTTGGAGAGGCGGTCCGGCTCCACTTCAAGGGCCTAGGGAAAATTTAAGTCTCTAGCCACATTTTCCTTCCCACGCTGGAACCCTTGAAGATATGCCCCCGTCGAAGCTTCGGTCAGCTCATCCATGAAATGCTCAGATGCCCGAAATTCTTCAATGACTCTGGTGGTCCTGACTTCAACAGCTGCCTCCACCTCAGCCGCTAGAGCTCCCCTCTCAGCAGCCAGGGCTGCCACTGCTATCCTCTCGGCCTCCAAGGCTAGATTCATTTCCTGCTCCACTCCCTTTGCCCTTTCTTCGGCCTCCCTCATTTTCTCCTCCGTCGTCCTTGCCTTTTCTTTGGCCTCACTCACCTGACTCTCGGCCGCTTGGATGGTTGCGACCAATTCAGAGATGTGCAGGTCCTTAGCCGTGACGGTATTCTCGGCCTCCATGAGCTGGTTGAGGACCGCCCGCAGGCGGTTGGATTCAATCTCTGCCCGGTTCTCGGCCGCTTTTATTTTATCAGCCCGGGCGGTCTTGGCTGATTCTAAGGCCTTCTCGGTTTCTGCTCGAGTGCGAGCATCCTCGGCCTCTTTTTGGGCCTCCCGCACGATGGTCTTTTCACCATGGATAACTTTCCTGGAGATAGCTAGGGAGTTTGCAATCTGCATGCAAGCCCCATGTCAAAAAGAAAAGGAGGAGCAAAAAGAAATTTGAAAGCAGAGAGCGGATAGTCTATTTACCTTGACTAAGGCCGCATAGGATTCACGGAAGAATGTAGTCGCCTTCAAATGGCTGAGCTCCTCCTGAACCTCTGGTACAAAGATTGACGAGATGAGCCGCTCCACCCGGCGCCCATCGTCTAGGATAGAGTCCTGAGACAGCCCCCACCTAGCCCTACTCCCTCTGGCAGCTCCAGCGGTCTCGGATTCGGCGCATGGAGAGCTGCTCACTAGCGTCCTCTCTGGGGATGGGCTTGCTGTCTGCGATGGTCCCTCGCCCCAGTCCCTTGCAGCTTCGGTGGGGGCTGGTTCGCAGGGGGCAGGAGGCCCCCCCACCGCCGTTGGCTCCTCTGCGGCTGGCTCCTCCATGGCCGGCTCCACCTCCATAGCCGACTCCCCCGTTATCGCCGGCTCCCCGCGGCCGGCGTCTCTATTGCCGCTCCACCACTTGCAGTCCTTTCAGGTGGGATGTCGGCCGTCAAGTCGATCTCCGGGGCGACCGGAGGCTCCTGCGGTGCGGATGGCTCGAGTGCCTGCACTGTTGGGCGTTTTGAGTCTGGTGCTCGCCGCCCCTCGCTCGGTCCCTCTCGGGCCTTCCTTTTGGAGACGGCCTTCATGAGTCAGCGTGCTGGGATTTTCATGGCTGCGCAGTATCGACCAGGGTCAGCAAAAAAAAAAAAACGATGAGCGAGAGCAAAGGCAAGACTTTGGTTAAGTATAGGGAGACTTACCAAACTGGAGATAAGACCCGCCGACCGAAGGTTTTCCTCCGTCAGGAGCAGGCTATACCGAGGAATTTTGGTGGACAACAGCTGCCCTAGCGCCTCTTTATCTTCGGGGTGGACAGTGGAATTTGCATTACCTCGGAGGTTAGGGTCTCCCCACCGGGACTTTACTTGGCCAATGTTGGCGAAGAAAAATCAGGATTTCTAGGCTTTAACGGAAGAAGGGAGAAGGAGTTTAAGGACGCGGTTGGGCCTGGGCTGGAACAGCGACCAACCTTTCTGAGATCGGAGGATATAAAAGGAACACAAGAGAGAGACTCGCGGGGTGATGTAGAGGTGATGGCAAAGGATAACGAAGGCACAAATGACACGTAAGGAATTTGGGACCAACTGGGAAGGAGTTAAGGAATAATAGTCAAGGAGGTTAACGAAGAAAGGATGAAAGGGTAAGCGAAGGCCCACCCTTAGGGAAATCTCATAGATGGCCACCCGGCCCAGTCGGGATGAGATCACCCTGTCGTCAGGGGTCGGGAGATAGAGCTCAATATCCCGAGGAATTTGGTAACGAGCCCGGATGTTTGTCAAATCGTTGTCCGTTACCGTGGAGATGGCCCCTTTCGGGGATTCCGCCCCCACACTTGAGGAGGTGTCGACCCTCGCCTGGCAACCTCTCGGCGGATTCCGGCCAGCCGCCACCGAGCACCTCCCTGCGGGAGCCTCCCCGGCGACCCGCCACTGGGCTAGTGGGACGTGATCCTCCGGATCGGAGGACCACTCAAGGGGAGGAGAAGGAGAAGCTTGAGGCCTCTCAGGCGAGGAACGATTCTCCGAATCGTCCTCCGCAGACCAAGACTGGGAACTCATTGCAAGATGAAAGATTGAAGAAGCCTAGGAGGAACAAAGAGCTAACCTGGGAAGGAAGGTGACGAACGCGAGCTCTCGAGTTGCAGAGGGAACCAAGAAGCAAAAAACCAGAAAGCAGAGGGAGAAGACGACAATAACAGGAATAGAATGGCCGCTTTTGACCCTCTACTCAGGTTTTATTCAGTTCAAACTGTCCCGCCGCGCCTCGACCGCCACACGGGCTCCCACAGCAAGCTGGATTGCCTAGGTAATCGCTGAGCGTGAGATACAATTCGCTTCCGGCCAATGGTAGGACACCGATGACATCGCCGTTATGATGGATAATGATGGCACAACTTTCCTCACGAACTTCGACGGATAAACCCTGCTTCGAGGATGATCGCCGCAAATCGGATGGACAGCATTGGCCGCCCTATCACGTCCCTGTACTGCCCGCATAAAATCATCGCAGCACCTATAGACACGTGTCTAGAGGCGGTTCGCAAAGGGTGGGGATCAGCCATTTTGGAGGTGACACCCCTTTCACTTTACTGGGATGGGCCCACTCCATCTCAGGGGTGAGGGGGCATCTGATATGGCTGATCCTGCGCCGTTAGAATGAACGGCAAAGATAGCGGTAGCTGATGGGAGCCATATCGACCCCCGAGACCTTCCTCTCAGTCTCGGAGCACATGAACAGTATATCAACCCCCGAAACCTCCCTCTCGGTCTCGGAGCACATGAACAGTATATCAACCCCCAAGACCTCCCTCTCGGTCTTGGGGCACATGAACAGTATATCAACCCCGGGACCTCCCTTTCGGTCTTGGGGCACATGAACTGTATCAACCCCTGAGACCTCCCTCTTGGTCTCGAGGCACATGAACGGTATCTCAATCCTCGGCGCATGGTCAGGCCGCTCTGGGCCACCTGGCGTGCCCACATAATCCACCGCACATCCATGGCAGAAGGTGGCCATACCTCATAACGGCGTATGATCCGTTGTGTCCCTGTCACTGTGTATGACCATACCCCGTTACGGTATACGGATCACCACCTGTCCGTTGCTGTGCACGATCATGTTCAGTGGTGGCGCGCACCAGACACGACCCCAGATGCGAGACATCTGTGAGGTCGTACTGACAGGTAACTCATGATACATCCGGTGTGTACGATGACAGTACGACCTGTCATCGTCGGCCCTATATTTTGTCCGTTATTGAACTGGTCTCCTAAAAATCAGTAATCTTGGGAATAGAAGGGGGACATTCGAACAGGTATAAAAGCACACGCCCACGCTGTGAGTGAGGATCCTTGAACTCTGGTTTTCTAGTTTTCTTCCTACTAGCTAAAACCCTAACTGTTTCAGCTCCCTTCTGCTGAGCAGTTCTCATCTGATCCCAAGTGACTAACTTGAGCGTCGGAGGGTCCCCACTGGAGCATCCGGTCTCCGGGGACTTTTCTTGCAGGGGTCCAGAGAGAAGGACGTCCATCTTCCTCGACGTTTAAAGAAGGTGACTTGGCGTCATCATACTTCAATGCTGAAAATGTAGATGCCAATTGCTAAAAATAGATCATAACACCTAGAATTGCTTCAAATATAAAATTAAAGTAAATATGCACAAAAAGAAGTCTCTTTAAAACTATGACATAAATAACATACATTTATGAAATAGGTACCACACAAGGGTGCGAGACATAACTAAGAACTTGGCATCTGTTGGAGAATATCGATAATATTGAGTATATAAATCTATCCATGGATATAGGCATATGAGGAGATATATATATATATATATATATATATATATATATATATATATATATATATATATATATATATATATATATATATATATATATAACTGTAGACACAATAGAATCTCTATTTATATACTGATCCTTTCATGGCTGGTGTATTGCTTTAGAAATCTTCTAAAAAAAAATCAATCATACATCAAATTTGCACTGCAATCTAACATCTAATTTTGAAATTAAGTGTTTAACTAAATTTAGCAAATTGTTGTGTGCATGCATGTTAACCTTATCCATCTTGACCGTATAAGCATAAACACACAATCAGTGGATAAGATGTAAATTAACTAATGAATCTGGAAGAGAAACAAGGTAGCTAGGTGGAAATCTGATCCTTAGCTATTGAAAAATATTTTGATTTATGCAAAAATTTCTTTATAGAAATTGCTAGAAATTTAATATAGAAATTTAAATGCATAAATAAAGTAAAAAATAAAAGAAGATATGAATCAAGCCTGAACCGAGGCGTGTTAGACACTGCCATAAGGATTAGTTTTTTGCCCCTTCGTTCAGGTTGTTGGCGATCTGTCCCTAAGGTACAACGATTCGGCTCGATCCGAACCTCCTATCACGAGCACGATCTCGTGGAGGTCAACCCAATGAAACCTTAAGATGCTCAAGAAAAGATCAATAAAAATTAGAAATAAAATGAGATGAAAGAACTAATAGGGATTCTCAAAACAATTCTTCTTCATCTTGAATCTTTGAGTCCCTATTTATAGGCTTTAAAATATTATGGCCGTTTATGGCCTCGTGACCGTTCCTTCCGAAATGCTCAACGCTCAAGCGTTCGCAGGAGAACGTTCGCAACAGGCATTCGCGAAATGCTCGCTACGCAGCATTCAATGAATGCTCACTAGCAGCGAGCGTTTCGCTCACGTTCCATGTGAGCATTTTTTTTTTTAGTTTAAAACCTTTTCCAACAAAAGAAGAGAGGTGTGATTGATTGAGAGGTTCCAAACGTAAGCGTAATAGAGTGATTTATCTAAAACTTGCAATCAAACAGATTATTTTGTCTCATATTGCTATGCTTTTAATTTTCAAGCAAAGGTTTTACAAGACTCTTATCATGCATTCTAAATGATCCTCCTAAAATCAATCGAGATGTTAATATAGAACTTTGGGTAGAGAGAATTTGCATGTGGCTGAGTTTGAACATTGGATTGCATAAAAGAAATAACCTAAAATATTTAGTTCAAATTCATCTCAGATTAAGGGTTAGAGGCTCTTGGATCTACTGATGGAAGTATGACATCTCTCTCCCTTCATCTATGGCTAGTCACTAGCAGAACTATGACATCTTTATGTGGCATGCTACTGGTAGAAGTGTGACACTTCTGTCTCTTTTTCTCTTTATAACCGACTAGCGGCGGAATTATGGTTATGGTTGCCAAAACATAATAAGTTAATTGAATAAACATTATGTATATATATATACATACACACACACACACACACACACACACACACATATATATATATATATATATATATATGTTGACCCAATTATTGATTTTGATGATTAACAAAAGATATGAGTATATTCATTTTATTACTAATGAATTTAACAAATGTTTCAGGGCCTAAAAATGTTTGATTAATCAAAAGGTATAAAGAAACATGTTTTGAATCAAATGCCAAAGGTATGTCTCAAAATTCAGTGCTTGGAGTCGATACCTAGAAGGTCTGGAGCCGACCCCATGGCCGAGCAAATGCTTTCCTGATTTTTGGCATGGTCTGAAGCCGACACCCAGTGTTTCGGAGCCGACACTTACAGTGTCTGGAGCCGACTCCAATGCGGAAACAAAAAGCATGTTTTTGGACTTCTCTGGAGCCGACACTTACAGTTTTCCGGAGCCAACTCCCGAATGCGACGAGCCGACACTTAACTTTTTTGGAACCGACTCCTCAACGAACTTTTACTTTCTATTTTTGGATACTTGACTTGGAGCCGACACCTGAAAAGTTGGAGCCAACTCCAACCTGTCAGGAACGGATTTTTAAAATGTCAGAACGGCCTCCAACGGTAATATTTTCTCACATAATCTCTAACGGATACTTTTTTTGTGTGTAGGAGGAATCCAAGGACATAAATTGTTGGCCCAGATGGTAACCCAAGAGGGGGGGGGGTGAATTGGATTCTTTTAAAAATTAAGCCTTTTAATATAATTTAAACTATTGATGAGATGATGCAAACAATTAATTCAAGTTAAAGCACGATAGCAAGAGAGAGATAAATAAGCACGACAAACACAGAAATTTTATAGTGGTTCGGTATATCCAACACCTACGTCCACTCCCAAGCTCCACTTGGGTCCACACTATAATCACCTCGATTACAGTCGAGTTGTTTTACAAGCTTACAACCCAAACTTGTTGTTTCCCGGGATCACAACGAACCCAGCCGGTTTTACACGGGCTTACCAGCACAAAACCCAACACACAAGCTAACCTTAGCTTGTGACGAGGTGTACAACCTCCACTAATTCAACCCTCTGATTGAATTAGTAAACCACAAGATAAAATGTAAGTTTAATACAAAACAGCTCCTTTAGAGCAAATATCTCAAAATAAAAGCAAGGTTTGGAAGAGCCTGTTTAGATTTGATTTGAGTGCAGGCTTTTCTTCTTTTCTTCTCTTCCTCAACTCCTTTGAAGTGTGGAATCGGGCCTCAGCTCAGATTCTTCACAGATTGAATGTTGGAGTTGATTTGAGCTTTTTCTTCCTTTCTTTGAATGTTGAAAATCTCTTGATTTGCTCTTGAATGGCTCTTGGATTTTCTTCTAGACTTTTCTTGGATTGATGAACTTGAGCACAGATGAAGTCTCCTTTGATTTCACACCTTTTCTTTCACTCTATTTTTGAATCTCGGATTTTTCAAATGATGCTCTGTTTTTCTCTTTTTCTGAAAGATTTTTCTTTTTCTCTCTTGATTTGTTTCTCTTTTCTTGATTTGAAAACGGCCTCTCTATTTATAGACTCTGCGAAAATATAGTCGTTAGACACAAAGAAATCTAGCCGTTATTGAAAAATCTTACCGTTGACGCTGAGTTGGCATTCAGAAAAATCATGCCCAGATTTGTTGGAGTCGACTCCAGCTTTAGGCGAGTCGGCTCGAAGACGCGATACCAAAAATAGAAATATTCAGAAAGTTAAAGGGTCGACTCATCGAAAATAAGGTGTCGACTCCTGACAGTCGGGGGTCGACTCATGAAAAGCAAGGGGTCGACTCGAGAAGTGCTCAGAAAAATAATTCTCTGGTGTCTGAGCGGAGTCGACTCACACAGTCATGGAGTCGGCTCGACAAAATCGGGGTCGACTCGAGAAATCACATGGGTCGACTCGAGACAAACAGACATCTCTGTATACTGAGTGGAGTCGACTCTGAAACTCTAGAGTCGGCTCCGGAACGTATCAAAAATCAGAGAATTTTCTGATTGACTTGAAATTCATTCCAGATTCATTTTAAATCAATTTTTGACTTGAATACAATAAAATTGTCATTAGGAATCAATTCAAGAAATGTTCCAAAACTCATTGATTGAGATATGAAGTATAAAAATTTCTTTTTGAAAGCTTAAACATGGAGCTTGAAGTACTTTCAAATTGATTAAAGTCATACTTAACATACTCATTGATTGTTCTAAATAAATTCATTGCTCATGTAAATAAACTCATTGCATCTTTTAATATACTCATGGCTTTTGGTAATCATCAAAATCAATAAGATTGGGGCAACAATTTCTCAACAATCTCCCCAACAATCTCCCCCTTTTTGATGATGACAAAAACATTGAGTATATGCATGATTAATTAAAGAATTTATTTTATTTTCATAGTTAGGCTCCCCCTGAATGAGGTAGCTCCCCCTATGAAATAAATATTTCATTCATTCAATTTAAGCTTATACACAATTTAATGTCAAAATACAGCCTTTTCATCTAAATTGCTTTTTCATTCATTCACTGTATGTGTAATGTTTAATTATTACTTCTTTTATCTCATTCATTCAATTATTTATTATATGCATATATAATAACATTCATTTAATTTCTCCCATGCATATACAGTTATAAAACTCTCCCCCTTTTTTGTTATCAACAAAAAGGTAGAGAAGCATCAAACATAATCACATTCATGATTTAAGATATGTTTTAACAAGATCTGAGATTCATTGATAATAGGAGAAGTACATTCAAACTCAGATTACATTGAGCATTCAAAACTGACTTTTCATTACATCAATGTATCAAAATGTAAAACATAATATGAACTTCATTACATTGCAAAGACTAAGCATCTATTACATCAAAAATGTGTCCTTACAATCCTTGTTAAGTGATCTATAATATTCTTCATTCCGTCAGTTTGAATCTTAACATAATCCTTCAGTCTTTCATCTACAAAAGTACAAGCAGTTAATATTTTGTCTTGAAGTTCAGCATTGCACTTTGCATAGGTCTCACCATCTCCACAGATGTCTTTAAGTTCTTCAAAAATATTCTTTAGGTCACCACTTAAAGACTCAGTTGAAGTGCTAAGAGTTGATTCAATCTTGGTGATCCGATCATCTAATGAATAAAGAGTTTCTTTAAGATTCATAAATTTATTGTCAAACTCTGTCTTCAATTTATCGCCTGATCATCAAGAAGACTCTTAAGCTGCATTAACTGAAGATCTGAAAAACCGACAGATGAAGAAGATGACTGATCAACCATCGGAGCAGGAGAAGGAGCTGGAACAGGAACAGAAGAGCTCGGAGGTACAGGAGATGAATGTCTAACTGACGGTCCAGGTGCCTCAACATCCGCGGCTCTATCTTCCAACATACTTTTCCTTTCCCATCTGCCATCCTTCTTCACAAATCCCATTCTATGAATAGTGGCCAAACTATAGTAATCAGTGTGTTAAATTTCTCATTGGCTCACTATCGGAAATGATTATCCCTTGGCTTTGAAAGATCTTAGTTAGTATCATGCCATAGGGTAGACTAGATTTCCTCTTGCTCCCACAGTCAGCAATGTACCATAATATCATGCTCGGAAGATTGATAGGTTTTCCAGTCACTATAGCATCCATTACAAAGATATCTCTCTCAGAAACATAGTCAAATCTCCCAATCTTAGGGAATAGGATCCTACTACAAATATTATGGAGAAGTCTTAATTCTAAGGACAGTTGATTTGCATAGACTTCTTCAAAACCAACAATTTCTTTATTAAGCAATCTTGATAGAGCTGGGCTCCTATCATCAGATGAAAAAGTAGAAGTACCAGACACTGGAAGTTCCAACAATCTTGAGAGTAAATCCACTGTCACATTTATTCTATTTCCTCTAATGATGCTGACTAATCCATTGTCTCCTCTTGACAGATTTTTATAAAATTCTTTAACTAGGGCTGGGTAGGTTGGACAATCTAAGGAACATATCTTCTCCCATCCCATTTCAATTAACTGCCTCCCCACAAGAAAACCTTCTGCCTCAAATAATTCAAAATCAACCTTTCTCCCGGTTGTAATCACTCTATCGGCAAGACGATCTACCTGAGATGTGGCCGTAGTAGGAGAAGCACTCGGAGTTGAAGAGGATGAGGTGGAATCCATGCTCGGAGAGGGTTCACGAGCGGGACGCCTCACAGTCTTCTTCACCGCCTTCTTCCTTTTCATCCCGGCCGCACCAAGGCTAGAACCACGGGTTTTAGGAGCCATTTGATCTAGTGGAAAGGTTAATCAAGGATTTCTAAGGATTTGGTAGGTTAGGAAAAATTTTGGAGAGAGTATTTGAAGGATTTGAGATGATAGAAGTGAGCGAGGAGTCGACTCTGCCCTAGATAAATCGACCTGGGACCACTTCGAGTGGCTCCCGCAAAGTGTGGGGTCGACTCCGGGTAGTCACAGAAATTTATCCCGAAGTGGAGTCGACTCGCACAGAGATGGGGTCGGCTCCAGAGTTTCAGCAGAAACATGGAGTCGACTCCGATACTCACCGAGTCGGCTCCGAGACCATTTCAGAGCAAAAAACATAAAGTTTCAGATAATCTGAAATGTGTCCGGACATATGATCATAAAATTGATAAAATAATCATTGATAGATCAATTAGATATGAATTCTAGATAAGATTTCCTTAAAGATCAAGATTTGAAAGAATTTTAGATAAAATTTCCTTAGGGGTTTCAAATTTATTCTAATGGATCACAAATCCCTAACTCTCCTCTAAGATAACAGAATCTTTCTTCACTCAAGGGTTTTGTAAATATATCAGCTAATTGATCTTCAGTATTAACATAATCAAGACATATTTCTCCATTCGTTACATGTTCTCTAATAAAATGATATCTAATTTCTATGTGTTTTGTTCTAGAATGTTGAATTGGATTTTTTGTTAGATTAATTGCACTTGTGTTGTCACATTTTATAGGTGTTTTATCAAGTGTGATACCATAGTCTTCAAGTTGTCGCTTAATCCATAGGATTTGAGCACAGCAACTTCCAGCTGCAACATATTCAGCTTCAGTAGTTGATAATGCAACTGAATTTTGCTTTTTGCTAAACCATGAGATTAAGTTACTTCCTAAGAATTGGCATGCACCACTTGTGCTTTTCCTATCTAACTTACATCCAGCATAATCAGAATCAGAATATGCAATTAAGTTCAATGTTGAGTCTCTAGAATACCATAAGCCTACATTTTTTGTTCCATTTAAGTATCTTAGTATTCTTTTAACAGCAATTAAGTGAGATTCTTTAGGTTCTGATTGAAATCTAGCACATAGACAAACAGAGAACATTATATCAGGTCTACTTGCAGTTAAGTAGAGTAGGGATCCGATTATACCTCGATAGTACTTCTGATCAACTTTCTTACCTTCCTCATCTTTGTCTAATTTGCATGAAGGACTCATTGGAGTTCCAAGGGGTTTCATTGAATCCATACCAAACTTTTTGAGTAGTTCCTTTGTGTACTTGGTTTGGTTGATGAAAATCCCTTCCTTTTCTTGTTTGATTTGGAGTCCAAGGAAGAAGTTGAGTTCTCCCATCATGCTCATTTCAAACTCACCCTGCATCAACTTAGCAAATTCTTGACATAGAAGATTGTTAGTAGCACCAAAAATAATATCATCAACATATATTTGAACTACTAATAAATCTTTACTTTTCTTTTCAAAAATAATGTTTTATCTACATTTCCTCTTATAAAATCATTTTCAATTAAGAATTTACTTAATCTATCATACCATGCTCTAGGTGCTTGTTTCAAACCATATAATGCTTTGTGCAATTTAAAAACGTGATTTGAAAATTCATGATCTTCAAAACCTGGTGGTTGTTCTACATATACTTCTTCATTTATAAATCCATTTAGAAAAGCACTTTTTACATCCATTTGAAATAAGTTAAAATTCATGTGACATGCAAATGCAAGTAATAGTCTAATGGCTTCTAATCTAGCTACTGGTGCAAAGGTTTCATCAAAATCAATACCTTCTTCTTGATTATATCCTTTTGCAACTAATCTAGCTTTGTTTCTAATTACTATGCCATTTTCATCTAGTTTATTTCTAAATACCCATTTTGATCCTATAACAGAATGATCTTTAGGTCTTTCTACTAATGTCCATACGTTATTTCTAGTAAATTGATTTAATTCTTCTTGCATTGCTAACATCCAATTATTATCTTTTTCAGCTTCTTCAATAGTTTTAGGTTCAATTTGTGATACAAATGCAAGATGATTACTAATATTTCTCATAGATGATCTAGTTCTTATTCCTTGAGATGGATCACCTATAATCAATTCCTTAGGGTGACTATAAGCATATCTCCAATCTCTAGGAAGATCCATATCATTATGATTAGTGTTAGTATCATCATCCTTAGGTGAATCATTATCTTTAGCTTCTTGCTCATGATCTGAAGATACATCAATATTTAATTTTTCAAGATCTTTCTCAATTATGTTTGTATCTTCTTCATCATCAAACTTTTCGGAACGAGTTGCTAAAGATTCATCAAAAACTACATGAATGGATTCTTCAACAACTAAGGTTTTCTTGTTAAATACTCTATATGCTTTACTAGTTGTTGAATATCCTAAGAATATTCCTTCATCAGATTTAGCATCAAATTTGCCTAAATTATTTTTACCATTATTGTGAACAAAGCATTTACAACCAAATGCATGAAAATATCTAATATTAGGTTTTCTGTTTTGCCATAGTTCATAAGGTGTTTTCTTAAGTATTGGTCTTATTAGGGCTCTATTTAAAATGTAACATGCCGTGTTTATAGCTTCCGCCCAAAAATACTTTGGTAGGTTGCTTTCACATAGCATGGTACGGGCCATGTCTTCTAAAGTCCTATTTTTCCTTTCTACAACACCATTTTGTTGTGGGGTCCTAGGTGCAGAAAAATTATGATTAATACCATTTTCAGCACAAAAATTTTCAAATAGGTGATTTTCAAATTCAGTTCCATGATCACTTCTTAGAGACACTATGGTAGTGTTTTTCTCATTTGTGACTTTCTTAAAGAATTTAAGGAATATCGAGAAAGTCTCATCTTTGTGAGCTAAAAATAATACCCAAGTGTATCTAGAGTAATCATCTACAATCACAAGACCATATTTCTTTCCTCCTAGACTTGTGGTTCTAGTTGGTCCAAAAAGGTCCATGTGAAGTAGCTCTAATGGCCTAGAAGTTGAAACAACATTTTTAGATTTGAAAGAACTTCTTGTTTGTTTTCCAAATTGACATGCATCACATATTTTGTTGTTTTCAAAATCTATTTTAGGTAGCCCTTTAACTAAGTCCATTTTAATTAGTTTTGAAATTAGGTGTGTGCTTGCATGACCTAATCTACGATGCCATAACCATCCAATTTCATTCATATTAGCATTATCAGCAATTAAGCAATGATCACTCATAGATAATTTGTCTAGATCAACCAAGTAAACATTGCCATGTCTATAACCAGTAAATACAATGCTATTATCAATGGAATTAGACACTGTGCAGAAAGAGGTTTCAAATGATACTTTAAAATCTTTATCGCACAATTGGCTTATACTAATTAAGTTATGCTTCAAACCATCAACATAAAGTACATTATCTATAAAGGTGGATGGAGTTATACGGATTTTACCAAGGCCCATAATCTGACCTTTACCATTATCACCGAACGTAACAACTCCTCCTTTCTTTTCTTCAAGGGTGATGAATTCTTCTTTGTCACCCGTCATATGTCTTGAGCAGCCACTATCAAGATACCACTTTCTCTTTGATCTCTTGGCCACAAGACATTCCTGCAATGAAATCAAACTTTATGTTTAGGTACCCAAGCTTTCTTGGGTCCTTCATGGTTAGTAGCAACAAATATTGTTCCTTTCGGAACCCATATTTTCTTCCCTTTAAAATTTAAATTCTTATTTGGTTTTTGTAAATTACATTCAAATGATTTATGCCCTTTTAAATTACATTTAAAACAAGTGATGTTACTTTGGCTAGCACGTACAAAAATGTTTTTCAAAGATTTTTGTTTTCTTAATGTATTGTATCCTAATCCAGCCTTATCAAAAACTGCTTTTTGACTATCTAAAATCATGTTTAGTTTAGTAGAACTTAAGGTGAATTTATCAACAATATCTTTGTATTTTTAACTTCTTTCTTTAGTTTATACAATGCTGTTCATTGGAAAGTTTAATTGCTTTTTCTTTTACCAAATTTTTTTTCAGATTTTAGTTTATTAATTTCATGAGTAAAATCATTCCTTTTCTTTAATGAAATTGAATTTTCATTTTTTCAAAAGCTTGTATTTCTTTTTCAAAATCTTAAAATCATCTACAAGTTCATTGAAGGCTTCAAATAATTCATCAAAGCAAATCATCGCAAGGGTTTTCAGAACTTACCTCATCGTCGTCGTCGCCATAAAACATAATGTTGCAACCTCCTTTTGTTCTTCTTCTTCGGAAGAAGATTCATCACTGTCGCTCCAAGTTGCACATATAAGCTTTCTTTTTTTTTTGAAAGGCTTTTTCAATTGCGGACAGTCATATCTATAATGCCCCGGTTTCTTACATTCATAACAAGTCAAGGGGTCTTTCTCTTTTTCCTTGTCCTTATCTTTTTCCTTTTCTCCTTCCATCTTTTCCAAATTTCTTTTGTGGAAGGGTTTCTTTCTCCTCATGAATTTCTTAAACTTTCTTGCTAGAAGAGCTGTGTCATCATCATCATCATCTCATCATCGCTGCTGCTATCTTCAACTTTTGCAGCCTTGAGGGCAATCACTTTCTTCTTTTTGTGTCCTCCTCCACATGTTGCTTCATTGTCAATTCATGGGTCATAAGAGATCCAAGAAGCTCTTCCAAGGTAGAGTGTTTAGGTCTTTGGCTTCTTGAATGGCTGTCATTTTGGCTTCCCATGATCTTGGTAATGACCTAAGAATTTTGCGAACCAATTCAGCATTAGTATAGGTTTTTCCAAGACTCTTCAAACCATTAACAATATCAGTAAATCTAGTATACATGCATGTTATGGTTTCAGATTGTTCCATGCTAAACAATTCATATTTATGCACAAGTATATTAATCTTAGATTCTTTAACTTGGTTGGTTCCCTCATGGGTAACCTCTAATCTATCCCATATCTCTTTAGCGGAATTACAGTAGAGATACGATTAAATTCATTAGCATCAAGAGAACAATATAAAACATTCATGGCTTTTGCATTAAGCTGAGCCATTTTCCTATCATTTTCATTCCAATCCCTTTCGGGCTTAGGAACTATAGAACCATCAACTAAGTGTGTGGGTGTACTAGGTCCATTAATTATGACACTCCATAATTCATAATCAGTAGCTTGAATGAATATCCTCATTCTTGCTTTCCAATATGAATAGTTGGAACCATTAAATAAGGGTGGTCTATTTGTGGAATGACCCTCAGCAAAACTTGAGCTGGCTTGTGTTGCCATTTGGATCTTTCGCTCTTGATCGTGTGATCAATCAAAAACAAATGAGCATAAGCTCTGATACCAATTGTTGGCCCAGATGGCAACCCAAGACACTACAAGAGATTTTAAATATTGCGACGCCCAAATGCGTCGCAATTGCGTCGCTAAACATGATATTGCGACGCAATTGCGACGCAACAAGGGCGTCGCTCAACTGTCCGTCGCAATACCCTTTCATCGCAATTACGTCGCAATATTGCGACTCTCTGCGACGCTCTTGCGACGCCACATTGCATCGCAATATTGCGACGCATGCAAATGCATCGCTAATTTAAAAATAAATTTAGTTAGAAAAAAATTATTATTAAATATTACGATGCACTAAATTGTGTCGTAATATTAAAATAAAATTTTTTAAAAATTATTATTAAATATTGTGACGCACTAAATTGCGTCGCAATATTTAAAATAAATTTTTTTAAAAATTTATTAGTAAATATTGCGACGCAATAATTTGCGTCGCAATATTTAAAATTAATATTTTTAAAAAAATTATTATTAAATATTGTGACGCAATATTTTGCGTCGCAATATTTAAAATTAATATTTTTAAAAAAATTATTTTAAATATTACGACGCACTAAATGGGTATTCAATTTCGCTAAATCTAAATATTGATACAAACATTTTTCACTCAATCCAAACAATAATATATTTCAAAAAATAGTTTATATATTAAAATTTTAAAGTTTTTACAACATAAAAAAAGAAAAAAAAGATACATCAAGAATCTGAATGATCACGTGGAGGCTGTGGAGGCTGAAGACTCTGCGACAAGCGTCTAACCATATCCCGCAAATAATGCATCTCATCTCGCATGTCTGCAACCTCCTGATCCCGGCCTCGCATACGATCCTCAAAATCCTGCTCGAACTCCTGCCGAACCTCCTCTGCAATAGATCTGCGAAGCTCCTGTAAACGCTCGGGAGGAAGATCAGCAGGAACTCGCGAGCTGGAGGCCTGATGGGGAAAAAATGTAGAAGCTCTAGTGCCCTACCATAGACCCTGCGGTCTCGTGGCTGGGCACCAACAGCCTCTAAAAACACACGTCGACTCTCCTCTGCTGAGAGTTCGACGGGCGTCTCCCCCTCAGTAGAGTCGACCTGCGATGCCTGGGAGCGAAGCTCCTCGACTCGTGTCTTGAAAAATGAAATCAACAATAAATGAGTTAATAATTTCTCGAAATAAAATTTTAGAAATTAAACAGATACTACATAAATTTAATTTCTTACCGCAACCTCCCGTGATCGCGTGTCGACCCAGGAGCCGTCCCTCCTGGTGTGTGTCGCCCTGAATAGACGAAACTCACTAGGATCTCCGCCCTCCTGCTCAGTCTATAACAATAAAAAAAAATGATATTAATACAAATATTTATAAATAACTAAAATAGTAATTAAAATATTTATGTTTTCTTACCATACGCCGTCTGTGCTCCTGAATCGAAATGGAGCCCGAAGTATGACGGGAGAGACCGTGCCAGGACCGCCCTTCTCAGATCGGCGGTTCGTGCTGGCTGATGCGGACCTCCTGCGCCAGCCATCGGACTCCCAGGCCTGCTGCCACTCGTGCCAAATACCCTCTGGCACGTGCGCAGGACGCTGACCCGACGACCTCCAACGATGAAGCATGTCGGAGTATCGGCGTCGCGTCAGAGCCTCCCATGCTGCCCTAATGGCATCATGGGTGGCAGGATCCCACGTAAACTTTTTCTGCATTAAAATAAACAGTTAGTTTCTGAATTTATTAACTTTAAAGAATTATATATCACTGATAAATTGTATTTAATAAGTTTACTGAAACTCAGAAAAATAAAACTCCCTCGTGGCTGGCGATACGTGGCGCCAATCGTAGCCAGTGGGATCTGCACGCCTCTGAAAAACGGCGCTGATGTGGCTGGAGACATGATGCTGCTCAATGAATCTGTTAAAAAAATGCAAGTTTATAAGTAAATGACTTAAAAATATAAATAAAATTTTTAATAGTATATACTTACATCCCCTGAGCATCAAGTCTAAGTACAATGCGGCCGCCGATCGCGGAAGAACTCTCGGAGGTCTGTGCCGATCGGGTGGATGGTAATACTGGTGCAGAGATCGAAGGCTGCGCTCTGCTGGAGATCCAAACTCTCCATCTCCGACGCTCATGTGATCTGATCTCGCAGGATCCAAACTACGTCTCTGCTCACCCAAACTGTCATCGGTAGATCTACCTCTGCCCCTCATACTGAAAATACTAAAGATTCACACAATTAAATTACGATTAATGATTGACTATGTAAGAATTTAACACTTATAAAAAAAAGTTAAATTTTAAAAAACCTTTATGTTTAATCGGTATCATTTGTTTCGTGAAATGTTGGTTCAACATCCGATGCCGTATCGGATTGCGAATCAATTTCATTATCATCGGAAGGAAACCGAACATTTGCATCCGCAATTTGTTGGACATCACCACTTGGATCTCTAAGTGATGTTTCAGGAGCCCTTGTGTCATCCTCAATTGCATGCATTTCCATCTCATCCTCTTGAAATGCAGGGCACTCGGTTGATTGACTTGATGAACTCTCCTCTATACGATTGTTGAACGTGGGACGATTTTAGAAACGGCCCACCAATCTCGCTTGTCGTTGCGCAAACTTGGATATCCGCAGTAAAATACTTGCTGAGCTTGGGATGCAAGGATGAATGGGTCATATTTCTGTAATCTTCGTCGATGGTTCACTTCAACCAAATTATAGTCGTTATGAACCAAATTAAAGTGCTGTGATTATGGAAGTCCGAAGACAATCGAACTTATGCTTGTTATTCTTAACTTCTTATGAATTATACATGTAATCACTAACTTTTCTAAGATTATTGTGTCAAATACAAATGTTTGCGAATACTAAAATGTAAATCATTGAAACTAGTAATTTGTTGCTGGAAATTAAATAATATTACAACAAAACATTTTATTTAGCATTTCAAAATGTAATCCATCATTCAGTTTGCATATAAATGATCAAGACATAACAAATGTAAATAAGTATAAATGCATAAATACTATTGTCTTCTCCGCGGCCGCGCTGCCGTGGCCGAACAAGAAATAAGGGGGGGGGCTGGGAGGGGGTTCCCCCTATTAAGGAAATTAATTTTTTTTTTTTTTTGGTCACAGTGGCCTGGCCTGGCCAGGCCACTGCCGGCCACGGCAGCGGCCGTGGCCGGACAAGATAAGAAAGGGAGGGGGGGGGGGGGGTTTCCCCCCTCCCCCCTGTTAAGGAAAATATTTTTTTTTTTTTGTCACAGTGGCCTGGCCACCGTGGCCAGGCCACTGCCGGCCACGGCAGCGGCCGTGGCCGGACAAGAAAAGA
Organism: Calamus simplicifolius; assembly: GCA_900491605.1. Classification (NCBI taxonomy): domain Eukaryota; kingdom Viridiplantae; phylum Streptophyta; class Magnoliopsida; order Arecales; family Arecaceae; genus Calamus; species Calamus simplicifolius. Next base: position 563,968 of record UESW01004599.1, read on the forward strand.
AAGGGGGGCTCCCCCTCCCCCCCCTGTTAAGGAAAATATTATTTTTTTTTTGTTTTTGTCACAGTGGCCTGGCCACCGTGGCCAGGCCACTGCCGGCCACGGCAGCGGCCGTGGCCGGACAAGAAAAGAAAGGGGGGGCGGGGGGTTTTCCCCCCTCCCCCCCTGTTAAGGAAAAAATTTTTTTTTTTTGTCACAGTGGCCTGGCCACCGTGGCCAGGCCACTGCCGGCCACGGCAGCGGCCGTGGCCGGACAAGAGAAGAAAGGGGGGGCGGGGGGTTTCCCCCCTCCCCCCTGTTAAGGAAAATATATTTTTTTTTTGTTTTTGTCACAGTGGCCTGGCCACCGTGGCCAGGCCACTGCCGGCCACGGCAGCGGCCGTGGCCGGACAAGAAAAGAAAGGGGGGGCGGGGGTTTCCCCCCTCCCCCCTGTTAAAAAAAAAAAAAATTTTTTTTTATTACAGTGGCCTGGCCACCGTGGCCAGGCCACTGCGGCCACGGCAGCGGCCGTGGCCGCCTTGTCCGGCCGCGGCCACGGCCGTGGCCGGACAAGAAAAAACAAGGGGGGGGTTTCCTCCCCTCCCCCCCTGTTAAAAAAAAAAAAATTTTTTTTTTATTACAGTGGCCTGGCCACCGTGGCCAGGCCACTGCGGCCACGGCAGCGGCCGTGGCCGCCTTGTCCGGCCGCGGCCACGGCCGTGGCCGGACAAGAAAAAACAAGGGGGGGGTTTCCTCCCCTCCCCCCTGTTAAAAAAAAAAAATTTTTTTTTTTTGATTACAGTGGCCTGGCCACCGTGGCCAGGCCACTGCGGCCACGGCAGCGTCCGTGGCCGCCTTGTCGGCCGCGGCCACGGCCGTGGCCGGACAAGAAAAAACAAGGGGGGGGGTTTCCTCCCCTCCCCCCTGTTAAAAATTTTTTTTTTTTTTTTGATTACAGTGGCCTGGCCACCGTGGCCTGGCCACCGTGGCCAGGCCATTGCCGGCCACATGGCAGCGGCCGTGGCCGGAGAAGACGGCCACGGACCTGCCGTGGCCGGAGAAGACGGCAGCAGGGAAATAAAAAAAAAACAGAATTTTTTTTTTTTTTTTTGATTTTTGGGGCTAACCTTGGTTGAGATTCGCCTTGGCCGGGTAGCCGGAGTCGGACGAGATGCTCGGGGGGGCTGGGAGTCGGAGGAGATCGCCGAAGTTTCGAGCTTTATCACGGGCGGCGGCTAGGTCAGACGGGAAGGAGGAAAGAAGAAAGGGGCCGCTTAAATATAGGTTCTTAGCGACGCCAAAAATGCGTCACAAATTCCGTCGCAATTTTTTTTTTTTT
>UESW01004599.1:568140-671977 GCA_900491605.1 Calamus simplicifolius
GACAAAAAAACAAGGGGGGGGGGGTTTCCTCCCCTCCCCCCTGTTAAAAATTTTTTTTTTTTTTTGATTACAGTGGCCTGGCCACCGTGGCCAGGCCACTGCCGGCCACGGCAGCGGCCGTGGCCGGAGAAGACGGCCACGGACCTGCCGTGGCCGGAGAAGACGGCAGCAGGGAAATAAAAAAAAAAATAGAAATTTTTTTTTTTTTTGATTTTTGGGGCTAACCTTGGTTGAGATTCGCCTTGGCCGGGTAGCGGAGTCGGAGAGATCCTCGGGGGGGCTGGGAGTCGGAGGAGATCGCCGGAGTTTCGAGCTTTATCACGGCGGCGGCTAGGTCAGACGGGAAGGAGGAAAGAAGAAAGGGGCCGCTTAAATATAGGTAATTAGCGACGCCAAAAATGGCGTCGCAAATTCCGTCGCAAATTTTTTTTTTTTTTTGTCTTAGCGACGCACGTGGGCGTCGCTAATCCATCGTTAATAAATGTAAAAAATACTTTTCTGAAAACATAGCGACGCCAATAAATGCGTCGCTAAAGCGTCGCTAAATTGGCGCCATCACTGGCGGGAAAAATAATTTTATTTTCTAATAATTGCGTCGCTAAGGCGTCGCAATATTTTTTTAATAATTTAAATTGATTAATAAAAAAAGTTATTACATATATTGCGACGCAAGAAGTGCGTCGCAATTATTTTTAAATATTTTTAAATGAAAATATTTAAATTTATTATAATAATTGCGATGACAAATTGCGTCGCAATATTTTTTAATATTTTAATCAGCTATATGTATTCTAATAATATTGCGATGCATATATTTTGTCGCAATATTTGTTTATATTTTTTTAAACTGTGTCGCTAAGGCGTCGCAAGCTATTTGTTAATATTTATAAATGATTATATTTATAATTAATGTTAATAATTACGACGATAATGGCATCGCAATTTATTTTATAAAATTTTTAATTACATAAATTTATTTAAAAAACATTGCGACGATCGGCGACGATCCGATTGCGATCGATTGATCCGATTTGCGATCGATCCAATGATCCCGACGGTTGCGATCGATCCAAGCCCTGATCCCGATCGGCCACAACCTATCTCGGACCGTTGCAATCCGTCCGAGATCGGCGACGATCCGACGGTTGTGATCGATCCAAGCCCTGATCCCGATCGGCCACAACCTATCTCGGACCGTTGCAATCCATCCGAGATCGGCGACGATCCGATGGTTGCGATCGATCCAAGCCCTGATCCCGATCGGCGACGACCGATCGCGGACCGCGGCAATCGGTCCGATCGGCAAAGATCCGACGGTTGCGATCGATCCAAGCTGTGATCCCAATCGGCCACAACCTATCTCGGACCGTTGCAATCCGTCCGAGATCGGCGATGATCCGACGGTTGCGATCGATCCAAGCCCTGATCCGATCGATGATGACCGATGCGGACCGCGGCAATCGGTCCGATCGGTAAAGATCCGACGGTTGCGATCGATCCAAGCCCTGATCCCGATCGGCCACAACCTATCTCGGACCGTTGCAATCCGTCCGAGATCGGCGACGATCCGACGGTTGCGATCGATCCAAGCCCTGATCCCGATCGGCGACGACCGATCGCGGACCGCGGCAATCGGTCCGATCGGCAAAGATCCGACGGTTGCGATCGATCCAAGCCCTGATCCCGATCGGCCACAACCTATCTCGGACCGTTGCAATCCGTCCGAGATCGGCGACGATCCGACGGTTGCGATCGATCCAAGCCCTGATCCCGATCGGCCACAACCTATCTCGGACCGTTGCAATCCATCCGAGATCGGCGATGATCCGACGGTTGCGATCGATCCAAGCCCTGATCCCGATCGGCGATGACCGATCGCGGACCGCGGCAATCGGTCCGATCGGCAAAGATCCGACGGTTGCGATAGATCCAAGCCCTGATCCCGATCGGCCGCAACCTATCTCGGACCGTTGCAATCCGTCCGAGATCGGCGACGATCCGACGGTTGCGATCGATCCAAGCCCTGATCCCGATCGGCGACGATCGTGGACCGCGGCAATCGGTCCGATCGGCAAAGATCCGACGGTTGTGATCGATCCAAGCCGTGATCCCGATCGGCCCTTATCTCGGACCGTTGCAATCCATCCGAGATCGGCGACGATCCGACGGTTGCGATCGATCCAAGCCATGATCCTGATCGGCGACGACCGATCGCGGACCACGGCAATCGGTTCGATCGGCAAAGATCCGACGGTTGCGATCGATCCAAGCCATGATCCCGATCGGCCACAACCTATCTCGGACCGTTGCAATCCGTCCGAGATCGGCGACGATCCGACGGTTGCGATCGATCCAAGCCCTGATCCCGATCGGCGACGACCGATCAAGGACCGCGGTAATCGGTCCGATCGGCAAAGATCCGACGGTTGCGATCGATCCAAGCCGTGATCCCGATCGGCCACAACCTATCTCGGACCGTTGCAATCCGTCCGAGATCGGCGACGATCCGATGGTTGCGATCGATCCAAGCCCTAATAAACGATCGGCGATGACCGATCGCGGACCGCGGCAATCGGTCCGATCGGCAAAGATCCGACGGTTGCGATCGATCCAAGCCCTGATCCCGATCGGCCACAACCTATCTCGGACCGTTGCAATCCGTCCGAGATCGGCGACGATCCGACGGTTGCGATCGATCCAAGCCCTGATCCCGATCGGCCCACGATTCGGACCGCAGCCATCGGTCCGATCGACAAAGATCCGACGGTTGCGATCGATCCAAGCCTTGATCCCGATCGGCCACACCTATCTCGGACCGTTGCAATCAGTCCGAGATCGGCGACGATCCGACGGTTGCGATCGATCCAAGCCATGATCCCGATCGGCCACAACCTATCTCGGACCGTTGCAATCCGTCCGAGATCGGCGACGATCCGACGGTTGCGATCGATCCAAGCCCTGATCCCGATCGGCGACGACCGATCGCAGACCGCGGCAATCGGTCCGATCGGCAAAGATCCAACGGTTGCGATCGATCCAAGCCCTGATCCCGATCGACCACAACCTATCTTGGACCGTTGCAATCCGTCCGAGATCGGCGACGATCCGACGGTTGCGATCGATCCAAGCCCTGATCCCGATCGGCGGCGACGATCGCGGACCGCGGCAATCGGTCCGATCGGCAAAGATCCAACGGTTGCGATCAATCCAAGCCGTGATCCCGATCGGCCACAACCTATCTCGGACCGTTCCAATCCGTCCGAGATCGGCGACGATCCGACGGTTGCGATCGATCCAAGCCCTGATCCCGATCGGCGATGACCGATCGCGGACCGCGGCAATCGGTCCGATCGGCAAAGATCCGACGGTTGCGATCGATCCAAGCCGTGATCCCGATCGGCCAAAACCTATCTCGGACCGTTGCAATCCGTCCGAGATCGGCGACGATCCGACGGTTGCGATCGATCCAAGTCCTGATCCCGATCGGCGACGACCGATCGCGGACCGCGGCAATCGGTCCGATCGGCAAAGATCCGACGGTTGCGATCGATCCAAGCCGTGATCCCGATCGGCCACAACCTATCTCGGACCGTTGCAATCCGTCCGAGATCGGCGACGATCCGACGGTTGCGATCGATCCAAGCCCTAATAACGATCGGCGATGACCGATCGCGGACCGCGGCAATCGGTCCGATCGGCAAAGATCCGACGGTTGCGATAGATCCAAGCCCTAATAGACGATCGGCCATGACCTATCTCGGACAGTTGCAATCCGTCCGATCGAGATCGGCACCGATCGCTATTAACATAATTAATTTTTTTAAATATATAACGACGCAAAGGGTTGCGTCGTATTTTTTTAATATGATAATTATAATATCTAAAAAATTAACTTTAATTCTAATAATTACGATGCAACAAGTACGTCGCTATATTAAAACATAATTTTCCTAATTAATATTTTCGCTTATTACATCGCTAATGCATCGCTATTTAACATAATTAATTTTTAAAAACATTGCAACTCACTGTGTTACGTCGTAATTATTTTTTCTTATATTTATAAATTAAAAAATTTAATTTTTTTTAAAATAATTGCGACGCAGATATTGCGTCGCTAAATTAAAAATAATTTTAATTTATTTTTTAGTTTATTGCGTCGCTAATGCGTCGCAAAATTAATTTTAATTTAATTTATTTAATTTTTTTGAAAATATTGCGACGCAATGGTTGGCGTCGCAATATTTTTTTAAAATATTAATATTGTAAAAATATAATTCCATTTAAATTATTTGCGATGTAATTGTTGCGTCGCTAAATTAAAAATATTTTTTCTATTTTACAATTTTATTGCGTCGCTAAGGCGTCGCTATTTAAAATATTTAATTTTTTTCAAAAACATTGCGACGCACTGTTATGCGTCGCAATATTTTGTAAACTATTTGTACTATAAACAATATAATTTTATTTAAATTATTTGCGACGCATTTGTTGCGTCGCTAAATAAAAAATAATTTTTTTTATTTTTAATTTATTGCGTCGCTAATGCGTCGCTATTAATATATTTAATTCTTTTAAAACATTGCGACGCACTTGTAGGCGTCGCAATGTTTTTTCCGATAATTAGATTTTATAAAATTTAATTTTATTTCAATTATTTGCGACGCAATTGGTGCATCGCTAAATAAAAATAATTTTTCTAATTATCTATTTTATTGCGTCGCTAGTGCGTCGCTATTTAAAATATTTAATTCTATTAAAAACATTACGACGCAATTATTGCGTCGCAATATTTTTATTGATATTTATATTTCATAAAAAATTAATTTAAAAATATTGTGACGCAATATTTGCGTCGCAATATTAAAAAATTTAATTTTTTTTTTTCTGATTTATTGAGTAGCTAATGGGTCGCTAATGCGTCGCAATATTTTGTTGTCACAATGGCGTCGCAAAGAGGTCGCAATTTAGCGACGCAATTATGCGTCGCTAAATTGCGTCGCTATTTCAATATTTTCTTGTAGTGATAGCAATGAAGGAAAAATGATTGATGATGTTACGAGTACAAATGCTTGGACTCATTTTAGGGATGACTTGGCATAAGAAATGTGGGACCAATCCAGAGATTGAAGAAATTTTCAATAGTATTGCAAATTTTGCTATGTATTACTATTTTATGTATTTGAGTCTTTCTTCATTATGAACCTTGTTGCAAATTTAATATGAACCTTGTTACTACCATTTGGAATATAGATACTTATTATTGCTATTTTTAGATTGTTTATCTTTATTCAACTTATTATTGTTGTTAGTTAAATTTGCAAAACAAACATCTATTATTTTTATATTAAATAATTATATTTTAGATATGGATGCTTCTTCAAGTCAAAGGAGGAACCAGGGCAAGAAGCATCAATGGAATATAGAGGAAGATGCTATATTAATTGCATGTCTGCTTGATTTGAAGAATGATCCTATGTGGAGGGAAGGTGGCAATTTCAAGGTGAGGTTCTTACCTCAATTGGAGAAGATGATGGCACACAAGATACCTAATTGTAGCATCAAGGATCATCCACACATCCAATCAAGGTTCAAGTTGTTAAAACAACAATATGGTGCTATTTATGATATGTTGAATATATCAGGATTTAGATGGGATGATACAAGAAAATGTATTACTTGTGATCAAGATATATGGGACAATCGGGTCAAGGTAAAGGCAAAATATTAATTAATCTTCATTCTTATTTAATTTTTGATGCTTTAGATATAGTTTGGTCAATTTATATTGGTTCATTATGATAGAGTCATCCTCAAGCATCTGGTCTTTGAAATAAGCCATTCTCATATTTAGAGGAACTCTCGATCATATTTGGAAAAGATCATGCAACAGGTTAGAGGGCCAATGATCCTGCAGATACAGCCAATGGAATCCTTACAGAAGCAATGAACAGTGAAGAGTAGGTTCAGTTTGTAGATCCTACCAAATTGAGAGTAACAACTCCATTCCCCAAACTCCTTCCTACCAATCATGTTCAACAAAGTGCTTCTTCATCAAGATCAAGAAAAAGAAATGCTTCTAATGAGGAAGAAGTTGCTTTTACAGGTACTTTGATTAAAACTATAAACTATCTTAAAGTAATGTGTCAAAGTTCAAGTAAAGGTATTGATAAGTTGGTAAATTATTTTCAGTTTCTTACAAATGATCAAGAGATGAAGAAGAAGGTTTATGAGGCAATTGCAGAGATTGAAAATTTGGGGTTGCATAAGTCATTGATGGTTAAAGCTGGATTGATAATTGCTCATGATAGTGCAAGTCTGACTTGCTTCTTTTCATTACCTCAAAGGTTGAGAAATATCATGTATTGGATGTTCTTGGTTTGAGTCCTAGTTAGAACATCTATGTTGTAGTTGTGGTTGTTTTGGATGCTATGGTTGTTTGGTTATTTATCTATGATAGTTTGGTATAAATGTTTGGTTAGCTAGTGGATAGTTTTATTAATAGTTTTGGATTTGAACTTACCAACTTTGGTGTTATGTTGCTATTTTAACAAACTACAAATGTTTTTTGCTGAGATAGTTGTAAGTATTTTAAAATTTTGAAAGAAGATATTTATTATATTACTATTCAGATTATTGTTGAATTATTTATATTGCTTATTACTGTTAAGTTAAATTATATATTAGTAATTTTTATTATGTATGCTGCATATTTAGATCATGACTATTTCATTTTGTTATATATAAAGTGTCATTTTCTTAATTTGAGGATCATCAAACTTAGGCGTTGTCATTTATAAATGCAAGTTTTTTCAAACCAAATATATAATAGTATATAAATTTTTAATAGATTTGATTTTGGTTTATTTTAAAAATTTGATGTTATATGACTGGTAATCTGTTTATCATACCAAATAGTAATCAATATTACTGTAACATTACTTGTGTATATCAAATATAGTAATCAACATTACTAACAATCTATCCAGAATCCATCTTGCAGGTAATCCACATTACCATTCAGGATTGCCTGGTGATGCACAAATGCAATCTTGCTTTGGTCTTGCTAAGATTTATATTTGGTGAAGGGAAGAGTCATCCACATTGCTGATCATAGCGGCCAATATGAGTAGCCAATAGGGAGGAAGATGTAGAAGAATATGAATTATAAAGTCTTATGAGTATCTCCTTAAAAAAAAATCCTAGGAAAAATGAAATGGTCAGCGAAAATGTCTATATAAACTCTTCCAAACAAGGATCAAACAAACTTGAGGGAATTGAATCGAAGGCATGGAAGTGTATTTTTAGATTTGTAGTGCCAATAAACTCAAACTAGAAATACTTGGAGCAAATCTAATTATGATAGTCAATAGTAGTACTTAGGCAAAGAATTGCAATAGAGGCTCCTTTATCTTTTCTTTAAAGATAAAAACAAACAAACAAACAAAAGGAAAAAAACATATTGGATGATACATGGTAACCTCTAACATTAAACCTTGTCTTAATTTTTCAATTGATTAAAACTCATCTTTTCTTTAATGCAAAATCATCATACAAAAAAAATTAAGAACAGTCATGAATTTAAGAAAAATTAAAAGTACTAAACCGACTAGAAAAGTACAAGTTGGTTATCCTCAGAACTTCACTAAAACAAGTAATCCTTGCCTATGAGTGTCTTGGAAGCAAAAAGTGGTAACGCCTATGCCACCACAGACTAATTGCATACTAGTTATTGTTAGATCCCTTTTTATTTGACCTGGACTTGAGCTGGATTTACTTTTGGATATCTAGGACTCAATTAAATTTGCTAGCAGGATCTAACAACATGGTTCCTATTTTCCATTCAATATCCAATGGACTTTCCTGTTAGATTTTTGGTCCTAACTATATTGATGGTATTTTGATTGTAACTCAATTATTAGAGATTTGATTTAAAGTGACTCATAAGGTTGGAACATTTACTCGATGCTAAAAATTGGTTTGCACTGGCTCAGGTAAAGTTATCTTTTAGTATCACACACACAAACACACACACACAGACACACACACTTAACTATACCTATTATTATAACTTGACCTAGCTTATAAAATATCAAGGTTTTTATATACTTGTGACTCATGTGTAACGTTCTATTCTCTTCATATTAATTTAAAGATGATCCAATAATTTGTCCAATTCTCTCTTATTGATACAAGGATGATGGAGAAGTTGTCCAAGGGTCTTATAACCGCAAGGGGTGTAGGCCTTATCTGATTTATTTGATCTATAGCCAATATATTTTGCAAGGTTGAATGCCTAATGTATCCAAACTAGCATGGGCTAACCTAATCTTTACAAGCCTCCATGCCTCATTTCCATCATGACATGAGAAATCATAAATAACTCTCATAAAAAATTATGAATTAACTAAAGCCAAACTATTTGAACTCAAATAAAACTCTACTCGGATGACTCATAGAGGTTTGGTTCTGAGTTCAAAATTTTAAAACTAATCTTCTTTGGATCTACTTTTGGTTCTAGGATTTGGCTTCTTATTTTTTATTTGAGAATTGGCTATAGAAAGTACTCTTGAGAAAAGAATTAGGAACATTAGGTATATCTCATTAACCGTTTATTATATTATTAAAGATATTTAATATTAGATTAATCAATAAAATTATATCTATTCTTTTTAGTTAACACAATTGAGAAAAATATTAACCATTAGATATTAGATAAGTGTCCAAAAAAAATTAAATAATATTAATTTTTTAAGCAATTTTATGATGATTCCTAAATTCCCTCTCAACTTTTATAACTAACAAAACATTTAATATATAAAAATAATCAAAAAATTAGAGCTAATGCAAAAAAATAAAAAAAAATAGATTTGAAACCGATCCAAACCCAACCGATTTGATTGGATTAGTTTTAGAATAGAATTACTTTGGTTCTGAATCTTTTTAAAATCAATCTTTATTGGATCGGCACTTGTATGTTTACCTTTGATCGTGGTCATACACGTGTGGATCAATCACCATATGCGGCCATGGAAAAGTTTTCGTGCATCGCCTTCGCTGTCCGAAGGCGCACACTGGGCGCGCCCATTGGCCGCGCACTCGTGCGGGCGCGCATGCGAGGCGCACCAGGGCCCAATGGGCTGTGGCACATGCACGCACACGAGCATGTAGCTAATGGCTGCGTCTGGTGCACAAAGGCATGCACATGTTACTGCATGGTCCAGACGGGCATGCAGCCTAGCCGGGCGTGCGAGGCGCACGCCTAGGACGCGCGTCCAGGCTGGCCGCTAGCTGGCCATGGACGGATTTGCTCACCGTATTTTCTCTTGGAGTTCTCTTTGAGGCAATGCATTAGGCCCATCTCAGCCATCCATCCAAGCATCCAATGGCTAAGAATGAAGACCACTTGGAGGCTTACATAAGGACTCTTAGGCGGTGCTTTGAGGCGGTGATTTCTATGTGGATTCAACACAAATGGGTAGCGGCTTTCCACCTATAAAAGAAAGGCAGTGGGTCTTCATAGGGGGTTAATTCAGCGAGCACCTAGCGGTCTTGATCATACGGCTTGACCAACGAAGATGAAAGTAGTACAGAGGTCTAGGCCAGGCGGGCTTGGACGCGGATGAGACTAGGCCGATACGCATAGGAGGTGCACAGGTGCGAGGCGCTAAGATCAGTTTCGTGTTTTTAAGTGAGGTTGGGGCGGACACTTTGAGTGATCTTTATAAGGGAGAGAGAAGTGTTTGGCCTACGGACAACCTCATTGCATCCAAAGTTACTTAGTGGAAAGTTCTTTGGTTGGAAAAGCTTTGCTTCCCGTATATCGTTGTGTTTGTGGGAACTTATCTTTGGGGTTTTATTTTATTATTGTAGGGTCTAGGCTAGTTAGGAGAGGGATCTTCTAACGCCATCACCAGTAGATGCAAGGACCTAGTGGCCATATGGAGTGCTTGCACGTGCCGATTGAAAGACTGGTGACATTTGGTATCAGAGCCCAGTTTAAGCAAGTTCCAAGCATAAGATATGGTGACGACTACTAATCGTGTGATCCATTTGGAGGGGATTGTGGAAGATCCAAGAGATGGATCAACCATGAATTTGGTAGCTATATGCAAGGAGTTGAGCATGCAGTTGACTGAGTTGCGGACTTCATACAATTAGCTGATGGAGGCGCATGAGGGGCTGATTCGTGACCTCAAGCATCGACATCTGCAACATCAACGATCAGATCTGGCCATGGAGGAGAGATTGGAGCTTTAGATCCATGCTTTGGAGGAGGAGTTGATCCGACAAAAGTAGGAGGCACAGAGTCCAATCAATATGGTCGGCGCTCCGATAAAGGAAGCGAAGGTCCGGGAGCCTAAGGCCTTCGGCGGAGTCAGGAGTGCGACAGAGGTGGAGAACTTCATATGGGATATGGAAGTCTACTTTTGTGCGGCGAAGATCTCAGTAGCCGATCAGGTGGATTGGGCCTTGACGTATTTGGAGGGCAACGCCAAGCTCTGATGGAGGACTAGGACGGTCGAGGATGACCATGCGGGGTATCCCAGGATTGAGGTTTGGGATATCTTCAAGAGGGAGCTAAAGGGTTAGTTCCTACCAAGCAACGCGAGTTGGGTTGCTCACTCGCGTTGCTCGAGAGAACATGCAGAGGTTGCGGCAGACAGGGAGCATCCGAGAGTACGTGGCGCAGTTCAGCATGCTACTTTTAGAAGTGTCCAACATGCCGGAGGAAGATAAGCTCTTTAACTTCCTCGCAGGCCTACAGGGGTGGTCACAGGCCGAGCTTCGCAGGAAGGAGGTGAGGGATATTCCTTCAGCCTTCGCAGCAGCAGAGGCGCTGGTGGACTTTCGCAGCAGTATAACTTCAGGTAGCGGTAGCTAGGACAAGGACAAGTGCAAGAGCATGTCACCACCGCGGGATCGAGCAGGCAAAAAAGAGGACGTGCCAGCACATGCAGCAGCAAAACCAAAGGAACGAGCAAATTTCACCGAATGCTTTATATGCGGAGGACCGCATCTGGCACGAAAGTGTCCAAGGAAAGTGACGACAGTAGTCGCCGTTACTAACCAAGAAGACAAGACATCTGAGTGTTCAGAGAAAGGGCCAGCAGTGAGGTTATCCCCACTAATAGAAATCGAAACCTTGACCGCAATGGAGCAGAGCTAAGGTCTAATGCACGTAAGGGCTCGGGTCAATGGGAGGACAGTACGTGCCTTGGTTGACAACAGCGCGATGCATAGTTTCGTAAGCCAGGACGCAACATACAGATTGGGCCTAGGAGCGCTTTCCAAGCCTTGTCAGGTAAAGCTCATAAACTCCGAGGAGATGGAGTCTTTGGGCCAAGCAGAGGCCACATTGGAGGTGGGCTCATGGCGAGGGTGCTGTAGCATGAAGGTTCTGCCACTCGACAATCTTGACATGGTGTTGGGCATGGATTTCTTCATCAACGCCAAGGCCGAGGTTATACCTCATCGCGGAGGCATCATGATCTGAAGATGTAGACGTCCTTGTTTCGTGCTAGTGGAGGGGCGAGGCAAGACGGCGAAGGGCTAGGACGGAGTACCTCAGCACCAGACTTGAGGTTGCGCAGCAATCTCGCGCCTAGGCGGCGGCACACGCAGGCACTGGGGCAGCACATGCGTAGCAGGCATAGTTGTCAGACCCGGCCCGGACATTGACCCGGCCAAAGGCTCAAGTCACCGGGTCACTGGTTCAACCGTTGGGTCACTGGTTCAACCATCGATCAATTATATTAATATAAAAAATATTTATATTAATAAAAATTAATTTTTAATAAAAAATTAAAGATTAACATGATAATAAAACCCGTGACCCGAACCGGTTCGGGTTGGATTGATTGGTTCATGGGTGAACCGGATGGGTTGACCGGATTATTCTGGGTCACTTACACATTCGGTTTTATATTGAAACCGGACCGGCTTGGCCTTCGGGTACCGATTCAACCGGTCCAACCGGTCGGTTCAGTCCGATTCTGACAACTATGGTAGCAGGCTTAGGCATATCAGCCTGCAGTAGGAGGCAGCATGCGGGATGGCTCAGCAAGTAAGCTATTTGATTGGGGAGGCATCAGGGGGTGCACGTGGCAGGTGGCCACGTTAGGACCCAGGAGATTTGGCCAGGAGGGCCATCACACGACGAGGTGCGCCAGGAAGGCGCACGGCATGGCAGTATCAAGCCTCGGCATGGTTCGACGAGGACGTCGAGACTTTAGCAAGGGGAGGATTGTTACTGCGTGGCCTAGGCGGGCGTGCGAGCGCGCGGCCCAGCCGGGCGTGCGAGGCGCACACCCAGGACGCGCGTCCAGGCTGGCTGCCAGCTTGGCAGCAGCCATGGACGGATTTGTCCACCATATTTCCTCTTGGAGTTCTCTTTGAGGCGGTGCATTAGGCCCATCTCAGCCATCCATCCAAGCATCCAACAGCTAAGAATGAAGACCACTTGGAGGCTTATGTGAAAAACTCTTAGGCGGTGCTTTGAGGCGTGATTTCTACGCGAATTCAATATGGATGGATAGCGGCTTTTCGATGGTTAAGCGAGATAAGGATCAAATCACATATCTTAGCGGAAACAAGATAAGGATCAAATCACATATCTTAAAAATTTGAGTTAGCGCGATCTATATCCGTATTAATTTAATAACAAGAATAATAAGGAGATTAAGAAATCGACCTTTTGTTCTTCACGAACACTACCTTGGAATCACCAAAGCCTTTGATCACCACGGATCTTTCCAAACGTTCTCCAGATTATGATGAATACGAACGAGTGGGCATTCCTTTTGATTTGGGTTGAGATTACACAACTGAATTTAATTCACTTTGTATTCTCAACTCATGAGATAAAGTGAAGTTGAAGGAGGAACTCTCTGTGGTTGATCATTGTTGTCCGATATTCTTCTCTGTCTCTCGTAAATCTTATATTCGCAGAGAATAACAACTATCAACCTCTTTTATTAATTAATCAATTAATTAATATTTAAAGATCACTTCCAACTCTTTGAATTACTTTAACGTATCTCAATCCAACAACCAATTGTTGGTTAGATATATTTATTATGGGATGTTACGGGAGAGAGAAAGGCTCTCTCACGATCCCATATTTTTTTTTCAACAACTAAATAATTTCCACATAGACTTTTCTCGTGGAATATGCTTACTATGTGTTCTCTAGCACACCATATAATAAAAATTAATCCAATTATTTTCTATATGAAAAATAATTTAGAATTCTCAATTCCAAATTAATAACTCAACCCAACATATCATAAAGTTCACATAATTTAATGGAGATGTCCAGAGGAACTATGGACATGATAATTCTAAGCTCTAATAATTTTGACATTCAATTAACACCTTAACTAAAATATCAAAATTATTAATTCCAAATTACTCCACTAAAAATTTGGAACTGCACTCTTAAAATTATAAAATTAATTATATTCAAAAGGATTTGAATCATCCATTGATATAGTCACTACATATAAATCAATCCTCCATAAACGGTTCATGATTAAAGCCAGGCATTTTCCGTTAACCTCTTTAATCACATCTTTATCCATAAGTTTCATTGATTCTATAATGAATAATGTATTTATGATCCAATCATAAATTAAGCGCTCTTATTATTCAAGTCCTGAATCAACACTTTTGGGAACCGTCCATCTGACTTCTTTATGAAGGAATGAATTTCATCTTGTATATTAATATTCCGGCTACTTATGTTATTATATTTCCAATATACCAAGAATTTGACACTATGTTTCTGTGTCATTACCCGATAAGTCAAAAATATAATACAATAAATAGGAGTCTATTAATTACTCAGAATTAAGATCGATTCACATATGACCATCATTGATTAATTTTGAATTCTCTATTTTAACAATAAAATTTATTAGAGATTCATAATTAATCATATTCCAGTCCTATATAATCAAATTATATAAAGCGCTTTCATTCCAATAATCTCATTATCAATAATCCGGATAAGATCGTTTCATTTAGAATGTAATGAACCACGCTAGTAATTTTAAATTAAAGATTCCGATTGCAACTTTAATTTATAATTATGGACAAATTTAGATTATTTTACTTTAAATATTATCCTCTATATATAACACTTATATACAATATTTAAAGTCACATTTAAATAATCCAGGGATTTTTGATATTTATAAAGCATCATAACATGCATGCAAGTATAATATTAAAAAATTTCTTAAATATTTAGCAAAATAATAAATATCATTTGTTTATGGGCACATATCCCAACAATCTCTCACTTGCCCTAAAGCAAATGCGATATGTCTCTAAGTCCCATCTCATCAAGATGTAGCTCAAAACCTCGAGCCGATAATGTCTTAGTAAACGGATCAGCTATATTGATCGCAGATGCGATCTTCTCAACTGAAACGTCTCATCTACTGACAATCTCTCTCATAAGGTAAATTTTCTCTCTATACTTTTCTCAACGGTGGTTTCTGGGTTCCTTGGCATTGGCTACTGTGCCATTATTGTCACAGTAGAGTCTAACTGGTTCATGCATATCTGGAACAACTTATAGATCTTTCAAGAATTCTCGAAGCCAGACTGCCTCCTTAGCTGCTTCACAAGCCGCTACATATTCAGCCTCCATGGTTGAGTCAGCAATGCAGGTTTGCTTGACGCTTCTCCATATAATGGCTCCTCGTCTCAAAGTGAACACCGCTCCAGAAGTAGACTTCCTAGAGTCTCTATTTGATTGAAAATCAGAATCGGTATATCCAATAGGAATTAAATCCCTACTGGAATATACCAACATATAGTTTCTCATATGCCTTAGATATTTCAGAATATGCTTGACTGCAACCCAGTGATCCAATCCTAGGTTTGACTGGTATCGACTAACCACTCTCACTACAAAGCAGATGTCGGGTCTTGTACATAACATTGCATACATCAAACTACCAACTGTCGAAGCATAGGGAATCCGTCTCATATCTTCCTTCTCTTGCGATGTTTTAGGACACTGCTCTTTAGAAAGATGAACTCCATGTTGAGTAGGTAAATTACCTTTCTTAGAGTTTTGTATTGCAAATCTAACAAGTACCTTGTCAATATACGAGGCCTGAGACAACGCCAAAAGCCTATTCTTGCGATCCTGTATAATTTGGATGCCAAGAATGTAGCTTGCTTCTCCTAAATCCTTCATTTGGAATTGGCTGGCTAGCTAGTTCTTTATTTTGGACAGAGATCCTACATCATTCCCAATGAGTAAAATGTTATCCACATAAAGAACTAAGAAGACCAATTTATTTCCTTCCTTTTGCTTATAGACATAAGGTTCACCTAAATTTTGTTCAAAACCATAACATTTTATGGCTTCATTAAATCTGATGTTCCAAATCTAGAAGCTTGCTTAAGCCCATAAATGGACCTTTGCAATTTGCAGACTTTCTGCTCTTGGCCTTTAACCACAAAATCCTCTGGTTGGACCATATGAATAGTCTCTTCAAGATGGTTGTTCAAAAACGCTGTCTTGACATCCATTTGCCATATCTCATAATCATAATGAGCAGCAATGGACAAGAGAATCCGAATGGATTTTAGCATGGCTACTGGCGAAAAAGTATCCTCATAGTCTACTCCTTCCTTTTGGGTAAAACCCTTTGCCACTAACCTAGCCTTGAAAGTCTCTACTTTTCCATCGGCTCCTCTTTTTCTCTTATAGATCCATTTGCATCCAATAGGCTTTACGCCTTCTGGTAGATCTACAAGCTTCCAGTCTGAATTAGAATACATTGATTCCATTTCGGGTTTCATGGCTTCCTGCCATTTCTCTTGATCAACATCCTCCATTGCCATCTTGTATGTCAATGGATCATCATCACTGCCATCGATGACTGCAACTTGTGCTTCTCCATCCTGACCATAGCGAATGGGTAATCTTATTTCCCTCCCACTACGTCGTGGTAGCGGTGGTATTTGATCTTGAGTAGTGGTCTCAACCTTTTATCGTTCAACAACTTTTGTTGGTGTGGGGCTGATCTTATCAGCTAGCAACTCTTCCAGAACTATTTTACTTCTAAGCTTGAATTTTATCATATAATTGTACTCGAGAAATGTAGCATTTGTCGACACAAATACTCTATTATCTTGAGCACTATAAAATAGACCTCTCTCGTTCCCTTAGGGTATCTAACAAACATGCATACTTCTGAACGAGGTTCCAACATCCCAGTCTTTCCCTTCAGCACATGAGCTGGACATCCCCATATGTGGATATGTCTCAAACTAGGTTTGCGACCATTCCATAACTCTAAGGGAGTCTTAGGGATCGACTTAGATGGAACCAAGTTTAAAATGTATACATCTATTTGTAATGCATATCCCCAAAATGAGGTAGGCAAAGAAGAATAGCTTAACATTGATCTTATCATATCAAGCAAAGTGCGATTTCTTCTTTTAGCTGTGGTATTGTAGGTGTCGTGAGCTGTGATAATAATCCATTCTCAATCAAGTGGTCCTAAAATTCATAATCCAAGTACTCTCCTCCTCGATCAGATCGAAGAGTTTCGATTGATTTACTGAGTTGTTTTTCTACTTCAGCATGAAATTCTTTGAACTTTTCAAAGGCCTTGAATTTCTTTGCATCAGATATGCATATCCATATCTAGAATAATCATCAATGAATATGATGAAATATTCATAGCCCCCTCTAGCTTTGACATTCAAAGGCCCACATACATCAGTATGTATGATCTCTAAAGGTGTTTTTGCTCTTTCACCTTTTGTTGAAAAAGGTCTTTTGGTCATTTTGCCTTCTAGACAGGATTCACAAACTGGTAGAGTGCCAACCCTTAGCTCTCTTAAAGGACCATCCTTCACTAGTCTTTCTATTCTGTCTATATTAATATGACTAAGCCTCAAATGTCATAAATACATGCCATTGTCATTATTCGCAACTTTTCTTTTTTTAGAGTTGGTTCAGCGACCGTAAACATTTCGGTTTGAAGCAAGTTGTTGAAATTTGGTTTAACAAAATATAGACCATTTTCAACATACCCAGAATAAATATTTATTCCATTCTTATAAATTGAAACAGAGTCAATACTAAAAGATACAGAAATAAATTGTTCATGCAACTTTGACACCAAAATCAAATTTCGTTTGAAATCTGGAATATAATAAACATTGTTCAAAAGAAAATATTAAAAATATTTATTATCAGCAAACAATAGTCGAACTATCCCTATTGCTATCGCTGACACCTTTTCTCACTGCCTACTCTCCTTGTGAAATCTCTCACTTGAAGATCCCGGGCAGACTCAAGCATCTGCAAAGAAACATAGACATGGTTAGATGCTCCTAAATCAATGATCCAGCTTGAGAAATCATTCTCAACTAAGCATGTTTCCATGACTAGTAAATCTGATTTACCTTGTTTCTTTTTCTATTTCAGCTTATTAAGGTACTTTTTACAGTTCCTTTTCCAATGGCCATCTTGATGATAGTGGAAATACTTTTCTTTAGGTTTAGGCTGAGTAGCAGCCTTTCCTTTCTTCTTTTGGATCTTTCTTCTTGTTATCCTTTTTCTTTCCCACATAATTCTTCTTCTTTTTCTTCGAAGAAGAAGGCTTTGCCTCAGCTGCGTTGGCTTCAGCAATAATTCCCTTACCACCCTTATCATCTATAAGAGTCTCATATATTTGCAGCTCATTCAGGAGTTCAGTTAGATTACACTTTTTATGATTCATAATGTAATTAGTCCTGAATTGGAGAAAAGCAGGAGATAGTGTCTCCAGAATCATGCCAACCTGAGTCTTTTCATCAATTTTAGCTCCATTGATCTCAGCCTCATTGAAATGATTGACCATTTTGAGGATGTGCTCACGAACAGAAGAACCATTCTCTATTTTGCTATTCATAATGGCTTTTACAGCTTCATAGCGAGCCTGATCAGATGGGTGTCCAAACATCTGCTGCAGAGATTCCATAATCTCTCTTGCAGTTTCAAAGACCTCGTGCTTAGTTCTAAGCACCTCATTCATTGCTGCTAACAAGTAACAGCGGGCTTTATTGTTTGCAACAACCCAACGGTTGTACTCTTCAGCAGCAAACTTGGAGGCATTGGAGGACAATCCTCCTTAAGGACATAGTGATAGTTTTCATTAATGAGAAGGATATTCATGTTGCTTTTCCACTTAACAAAATTTTCACCAGTTAATACTTGAGAGGCGAGAAGTGAGAAAATCGGGTTTGACATATTTGCTGAAAATAAGAAAAAATTTAATAAATAATTACATAAATATCATTACACAATTTAAGGTAAAGTAAATAAGATGCATAAAAGCACATGTTAAAATACACAAAAATATGTTTACTTTAAAGGCCTAAGAAATTTAATCTCTATAACTAAGTGCCGCCGTAGAGTAGGTCAAATAGTTGCTAATTAAAATGAGATCTTCTTAATTAATAAATATCTCCCGAAATATCTCATATTTCTAATACTCATTAATTTCCTTAATTTTGGTCAAGAAAGTAATTAACTAATTTAATTATTTCTTTATGAGTGTGAACCATCGTATCAGACCTTTTGAGACTTAACTTAGAAATTGCCGCCGTAGGGTAGGTCAATTCTAAAATACATCTTAAAAGTCCTATCGCATGGAAGACAACCTTGGCATTGCCATTAGTAGACACCCTCCGTAGGAAGGACGAAATCAAAGCATCACGAGGCGCTACTAATAACTCACTGTGTTGTACTAACGATGGAGACCAAGGGTTTATATTGTCATATTACCCCTCCCACTCATTATTTTGCAAAAGTGTATTTTATTTATAAAACAACTTTGGTTTCGTAAACTCTTAGTTAATTTAAAAATTTAAATCACTAAGATTTTATAATTTAAACACTTTAAAATTATAAAATAAGCTCAATATGATAACTTAAATATAACATTTAAATTTAAACACCATATTTGGCACATTAATTTTGCAAATCGAATTGCTAAATTAATTTATAAATTTAATCTCATTAAATTTATTGCAGAGTGCATTAAATATAATTTACTAAAAACTTTTTAGTAAAAAATAATAAAATAATAATGCACAGATGCATGACATATAATATGGCATATTCTAGGTATGAAATGTAATTATTATCATCATAACAAAACATTTCATAAAAACCGAAACAGAAAAACTTCTAAAAGTAAATGTGATATTATTGAAGGGAAAACTTGCTTTTCCTATGCACAGGATCTCAAGGTGGAAAGCATGTAATTCAATTTTAATATTCACATTGAACATAAATTGAAGCATATTAGCAGATCTGAAAATTAAAATTTAAGTTTAAAATAATACCTCTTGATGCGAAAGCTATAGATGACGAATGTAGCATATCTGATCTGCAGGGAAAAGTTCCTCCTCGTGCCTTGCAAGAGCCGCACGCGCTGCTCCTCTATATCACACGCACGCCAGGAAACCTTGAAACAGGGGATATGGAATCAGAAGGGATGAAGAACTTTTCTCCAAGAGAGGAGTCCCTCTCTATTTGGACTTCTCTGATTTTTGGACTCTTCTTTCTTTGCTACTCTCTCCTCCGAAGTTGAGAAAAGCTTTTTAAATAAACCCATAGTAAAACAACCCAAAACAACTTTTTGAATTTGTTTTACGATACGATAATATCCTATCTTCGAAAGCGGATTGCTAACGGGCATTCAAAAAATTTTAGAAAATAAATTTACGGATTCATATCATCTCAATGGCAATATTGTAATTTAAACAAAGTTTTAAATTCACATTATCAGAATGGCAAAATCGTAATTTATACAAAGTTTCAAATTCACGTTATCTCAATGGTAGAACTGTAATTTAAATGAAATGGCAGAATCATAAATTGCATAAAATGACAAAATAGTAAATTTTCTGAAGTTTCAAAATCTTGTTGGTTACCCGATAATATCAAAAATATAAAAAATATTTATAAATATGGAAATAATCAGATTAAATTCGTTTGAAGTCAAATTAAAATCCGGAAGAACCCATGCAAAGATCTCGAACCATACTTCGCATTGGACTTATTTAATTTCCAATTTAAAGTAATTTATGATTTCAAAAATAAATAAATGATAGAGGCTATATTGGATATCCGATTCAAACCACTTTGAAACCAGATCTAAACCACTCTATCGTCAAACCAACCATTGGTCTATGGTTCAAGTCCTATCCCACAATGGGTCTGAATAAATTCCAAAAATTCACTTGAGTTACAAACTAACTCAAGTTCATCCCCAGAATAAGTACTACCGCGAATGCCCAGTGCTAGCTAGACATTGCTAGTACAAACTCGGTATTACCCATATGACCAAGTCCACTTAGATCATGGATAAAGCATGACTCCAGGTCACCTGACTATGTGCGTGACTCCATAGGTTCGAATCTAAGTCGGTAGCATAGGAACACTTCCTATACCAATCGATGTGACCATCTAGCAATGGTACCGACGTCCGAATAGACCGAATATATGCAAAGCAATATTCAGGAACCTAGGCTATGGTTACCGTATAATTCATCCCTTGTCCTATACTCAGATGAATTTAGAGTTAACTGCCAACTTCGAAAAACATCTAAGTGTGTTTCAACATGAATCTTGTGACACCTCACAAGATTACCCTGGCCAAGGTTTTGCAAAATTAAAACACAAACCAAGTATTAACTCTAATACTTAGAGTGGACAATTCCATCTTGACTCATCACTGACCCAATAAGTACTTGACACCCAGCAACCTTCCGTCACGGATTAGAAATCCAGGTGGTCCAGTGCCTAAGTACAGTGAGTTGCTTACAAGTCACATGATAGTCTCATGTCAAAGGGACACTTATACCCATTGCCTTCTGTGAGATACCCTTGACAGTGAGTACTCACAGAGGTGAGCCACTGTTCAGTGAATGTACTCCTACACTCACCCGCATGCCATACAGTGTATACACTCCTTGGTTTAAGAGGACAAACCAACCCATATGGCACACAACGACCTATACTTGATTACGTGTTCCTAGGTAAAACGTATCATTTGGTCGCGAACAGATTTAAGAGTTACTCAACAATTCCTCCATTGTCGAATACATGTAACTCTAAGGACTACAACATATTGGAATTCTACTGGAAGATGTAAACTATATGCTGTACTGCCAAAATAGACTTTTATTTATTGAATAAATCATGTACATTCACATCAACTCATAACCGTCTACAAGCTAGACGATTGGCTGTAGGACACATTTCCTAACAACTCCCACTTGAACTATAGCCAATCGGAACAGTATCTAATACCCATCTTCCACTTGTGTTCATTGAACTCCTTGATTCGAGTGCTTTAGTCATTGGGTCAGCTAGGTTTTCCTTTCCGTCGATCTTCTGAAGGTAGATGTCACCTCGTTCCACGATCTCTCGTACAAGGTGGTAGCGGCGCAACACATGCTTGGTTCGTTGATGCGACTTTGGCTCCTTGGCTTGGGCAATTGCTCCCGTGCTGTCACAGTATACTAGGACGGGACTCTCCAGGGCAGGTACCACTCCCAGCTCGCCCAAGAACTTTCGTAGCCATACAGCTTCCTTTGCTGCATCTGATGCTGCAATGTATTCAGCCTCGCATACTGAATCCGCCACTGTGTTCTGCTTGGAACTTTTCCAGCAGATCGCTCCTCCATTGAGGGTAAAGATAAATCCGGATATGCTTTTGCTGTCAT
The DNA here is from genome assembly GCA_900491605.1 of Calamus simplicifolius. Taxonomy (NCBI): domain Eukaryota; kingdom Viridiplantae; phylum Streptophyta; class Magnoliopsida; order Arecales; family Arecaceae; genus Calamus; species Calamus simplicifolius. The sequence goes on from UESW01004599.1 coordinate 589,897, forward strand.
CTCTATCTGACTGAAAACTGGAGTCAGTGTACCCCACTAGTTTTAAGTCAGGTTCTCCATAAATGAGCCATTGGTCCTTAGTATTTCTCAAATACTTAAGGATGGTTTTTACCACCTTCCAATGTGCTTCACCTGGGTTAGACTGGTACCTACTCACTATCCCTAGTGAGTGTGCCACGTCTGGTCTTGTACATGTCATAGCATACATGATAGAACCCACTGCCGAGGCATATGAATTCTACTCATGTACTCTCTCCTCAGGAGTTGTCGCACAATCCTTCTTGGAGAGAGTAATTCCATGGCCTATCGGAAGATAGCCCCTTTTGAATTATCCATGCTGAACCTCTTCAGCACAGTCTCAATGTACATGGACTGGGACAATCCCAGCAGCTTCTTAGATCTATCCCTATAGATCTTCATCCCTAGGATGTAAGAAGCTTCTCCCAGGTCTTTCATGGAGAACTGAGACAGCAACCAAACCTTTATTCCCTGTAGTGCAGGGATGTCATTCCCAATCAAGAGAATGTCATCCACATACAGTACAAGAAATACAACTATGGAACCATTTGCCCACTTATACACGCAGGGTTCTTCTCCATTCTTAATGAAGCCATAAGTCTTGATACATTTATCAAAACGTTTATTCCAACTCCGAGAAGCTTGCTTGAGTCCATAGATGGACTTATGAAGCCTGCATACTTTTGACTCGTCTGGATGTGAACCCTTCAGGCTGTATCATATACACCTCCTCTTCGAGCTCTCCATTTAGAAAAGCCGTTCGGACATCCATTTGCCAGATCTCATAGTCAAAATGTGCAGCTAGAGCAAGCATAATCCGAATGGACTTGAGCATTGCTACAGGGGAAAAAGTCTCGTCATAGTCAATACCATAACGCTGACGATACCCCTTAGCAACCAGACGGGCTTTATAGGTCTCCACCTTCCCATCTGCACCTCGTTTCCTCTTGAAAATCCATTTACACCCTATGGGTTTTACCCCTTCAGGTGGATCAACTAGTGTCCATACACTATTAATCTCCATGGATTCCATTTCGGACTTCATGGCCTCTAGCCATTTCTCAGAGTCAGATCTCTGCAGCGCATCCATATAGGTGATTGGGTCCTCATCGTTCTCATCGAGTTCGATGGGATCCCCGTCACGGACCAAGAAACCGAAGTATCTGTCCGCTGACGTGGTACTCTACCAGATCTCCTTAATGGTACCTCAACGGGCTCCGGGTTTGAACCAATCAAAGCCGGTTCCATAGCGGTTTCTGAGTGTAAAGGTACTTCTCCTTGTCGAACTTCATTAAGTTCAACATTAGCCTTAGCACTTCCAGTAAGATACTCCTTTTCTAAAAAGGTGGCTCTCATACTGACGAACAACTTTTGCTCTTCAGTGTGGTAGAAGTAGTATCCTTTAGACTCCTTAGGATATCCAACAAAGAGGCATTTGTCAGACCTTGGTCCTAGCTTGTCTGTCAACAATCTCTTGACATAAGCTGGACACCCCCAGACCCTAAGGTGTGTGAGCACCGGCTTACGCCCCGTCCATATCTCATATGGAGTTTTAGCAACAGATTTACTAGGGACCCTGTTAAGAATGTAACAGGCCGACTCAAGTGCGTAGTCCCAAAAGGAGATAGGCAAACTAGCAAAGCCCATCATGGACCGAACCATATCTAATAGGGTTCGATTCCTCCTTTCAGACACACCATTTAACTGGGTGTCCCTGGAGGTGTCCATTGAGAGAGAATCCATTCTCCTTTAGATATGTCAAAAACTCATTAGAAAGATATTCACCTCCTCGATCTGACCGAAGGATTTTAATATTCTTTCCAGTTTGTTTTTCTACCTCACTACGATATTGTTTGAACATTTCAAACGATTCAGATTTATGTCTCATTAGGAAGACATAACCGAACCTGGAGTGGTCGTCTGTAAATGTAATGAAATAGCTAAACCCTCTCATAGAGGCAGTATTCATAGGTCCACAAACATCCGTATGTATGAGGCCTAGAATCTCTTTGGCTCTTTCACCTTTTCCAGTAAAAGGTGACTTGGTCATTTTTCAAGAAGACAGGATTCACAAGTTTTAATTGATTCACAATCAATGTCATTGAGGATGCCCTCTCTGACTAACCTGCTTATCCTGTTCTTGTTTATATGACCTAGCCTACAGTGCCAAAGGTATGAGTCATCGACATCATCTATTTTGGGGGTTTGTTTGGAGTGCATAATACATTAACAGGCTGTGATAGAAGGTAAATTCCATTGCTCAATTGTCCACACATCACAGATACATCATTCACAATGATATTTAAAATATCTTTCTTTATTGAAAAATCATATCCTTCAATAGCCAACTGGCCTACAGAAATGACATTTAATAAAAATGCAGGACAATAGTGACATTCACTAAGCAATATTTTATTAAATTCAAAATAAAGCTCCACGACTCCCAACGCCAGTACTGGAACTCGGCTTCCATCACCCACGTTTAGGAATCTTTCACCTTCTTTGAATCTTCTACTAATTCGAAGCCCCTGCAAAGAATTGCAAATATGAATTGGACTCCCGGTATCTAATACCCAATTAGTAGTATCACAGATAGAAAAATTACAAGGTGTTATCATATAAATACCTTGTCCAGCAACTCCTTGCTGGTTTTTCTTCTTAGGCCTGTTTGGATCCAGGGTTGCTATGTACTGGGGACAGTTCCTTTTCCAGTGACCCAGCTTCTTGCAGTAGAAGCACTCTGCCTGACTTTTGTCAGCCCTCTTCTTCTTGGTCTGACTAGGCCCAGCATGTTGCACCTTCTTTCTTTTATTTTTCTTCTTCATCCCTTTCTTAAGGTGATGACGACCTGCCCCCGAACCTCCCACCAAGTTCACTGACTTCTTTTGAAGCTGTGGTCTTTCTCAAAAGTCTGCAGTAGACCCAGCAAACCATGATAGTTTACTGCAGGCTTCGTCATTCTATAATGACTGAGAAAGTCCAGGTAGGAGCTAGGCAGGGAGTTCAGTATGGCATCCTTCCCAAGTTGCTCATGCAAAGGAAATCCAAGTTTGCCACGCATATGCGCATTGAAGATGAAACTAGACATTTGTACCTTTCAACGTCGTCTGGCGTCCCGAAAGATTCCTTCAACATTTGGAGTATTTGTTCCGGTTGGGCCTCCTCAAATTTCCTACTGAACTCATCATTCATAGAAGCCAGCATTATGCAGCGCACTGTGGTGCGTCATTGGTCCACTTCAGATAAGTGTCCCTGGCCACACCCCGCACATTAGGGGCTGGCTGCTCAGGTGCAGGATCCATTATCACATAAAGGATCCTCTCATGCTCTAGGACTATCCTAAGCCTTCGATACCAGCTATCGAAGTTTGGACCTGTCAGTTTATCACTGTCCAACAGTGACCGGAGCGACAGATTTGTAGACATTTCTGAAAGGAAAACCAAAAACTTATTAGTGTACATGATTTATTTAAACCTATAGACTTGGACTTATAGTCTAAGGCCCTCCCACTATTTTATTCAGGTTGGTAGCCCCTACCTCCAACCCGAGAAATTACTCCTAATTTCTTAGTGGGTACTAGAACCCAGTAGACTACATATGAGCCCGACTTTGGCCGGCCCACCCACATGTATCTAAAGGTAGGTTCATAACCAATTGTTTCCCAAACAATTTCTAGTAATTTATTTTGCCCAGGTTGCACGCCAATCGGCCTTTGGGCCTCCTATTGGGTGTCCTGGTTAGGTCCAACCATTAACATGACATGTTCAAGCTTCTAACCAAGGAATTGGTCAAGCCGACTTTGGCCGGCCCACCTGACCATCGTTGAGAGAGTTGCATTGAACCATCATAATATGAATGATAATTCCAAAAACCAGATGAGTACCAGGCCTTTGGGCCTCCAATAATCATCTTAGCCATTGGACTCATTATCAATCTCTTAATGGGAGGCTATGACCTAATTATCCCCATAATTTAGTCACTTTAGGGACCTAATAATTTTAGAGGGTTTGATTAATTTGTGACACATGAATGACATGGACCAATTTAAGTATTCTCCCACTAAACCATTTAGTTGGGTTCATTAATTTGGTCCATGGGTACCTAAATCAGTCAAACTGATTTTCCTTAGGAAGCATGGGTTAGCTCAAGTCAATAGGCTAGTCTAATCAAGTGCTGGGACCACTTAGCCAGGCCGGCTTGATCAAAAGGCCGAGTTGCGCATTAACCATCTTGCCTAGACACCAGCTGATAATCAACTAGCCAGGTGAGAGGTAGCCGACCTTGATCAGACCTTTCTAGACACTAAGTGGTTGACCAGACCCAATTAAATTTGCCTAAAACTTGGGTGTCCACTGAGCCCCAAATCAAGTCCATTTAGATGTATGGACTGATCAATCTAATCTAATTAGATGGATCTAAAGAAAAGACCTAACTCAACATTTGATTAGATTCAATTTTCTAATTTAGTCCAATTCATCTAACCTTAGGTCTAACCCAATTAGAGAACCTGATTCATGCTAACCCAATTAGCCCATGATTTATGATCATGTCTTAAGGTCTTTAATTCACAATTCTAGATCTTAAGTTAACCCCTTTTAAATTTGAACCAATTTCAATTTTGAGTTCTGATTTTGAAACATTTTCAAAATTTTTCGTAAAACATTTTTACTTTCTTTCCTTTTTCTATGATCTGACTTTTACGTAAAACAATTTTACTATCATTTATAATTAAGATTTCATCAATTAAGATGTCTTAATGTTAATCTTATTAACATATCATCTTTAATTAATTTTGGATCTAATCAAAATTATCACAGAAATAAATTAATTCGATTAAAACATATTTTAATCTTTCTTTTTCTGTTCTGTACATCCGTTCATGGGTTCTTTCACAGTGGCACCCCTACACGTCATAGGAAACCTTTCTTGAATAAGAAATATAGGCTATGAAACCTCCCTATGACCGGACGGCCTGGTGAATATACCCAATCCAAGATATAATAGAACATAGCATGCAAGATCTACATTAGATCTACTTCTAAAACATATATTTAATCATCATTAAATAACTTTAACATGCTCTCATCATGCAAAACATTTAAATCTACTATAGATCTAAACTAATCATAATAAGATCTACTCTAGATCTACATTAGATTATTTATGCATAATAATATCAGATCTATTATGCTTATACATGCATTCCTAAGCCTTAACCATGCCCTGATACCATTTGAAGGGAAAACTTGCTTTTCCTATGCAAGGATCTCAAGGTGGAAAGCATGTAATTCAATTTTAATATTCACATTGAACATAAATTGAAGCATATTAGCATATCTGAAAATTAAAATTAAGTTTAAAATAATACCTCTTGATGCGAAGCTGTAGATGACGAATGTAGCAGATTCGATCTGCAGGAGAAGTTCCTTCTCGTGCCTTGCAAGAGCCGCACGCGCCGCTCCTCTATATCACACGCACGCCAGGAAACCTTGAGACAGGGGATATGGAATCAGAAGGGATGAAGAACTTCTTCAAGAGAGGAGTCCCTCTCTATTTGGACTTCTCTGATTTTTGACTCTTCTTTCTCTGCTACTCTCCTCCAAAGTTGAGAAAAGTTTTTAAATAAACACGTAAAACAACCCAAAACAACCTTTTGAATTTTTTTACGATACGATAATATCCTATCTTCGAAAGCGAAATAAATTACGGATCCATATCATCTCAATGGTAATGTAATTTAAACAAAGTATTAAATTCATGTTATCGGAATGGCAAAATTGTAATTTATATGAAGTTTCAATTCACGTTATCTCGATGGCAGAACGTAATTTAAATGAAATGACAGAATCATAAATTACTTAAAATGGCAGAATTATAAATTTTCTGAAGTTTCAAAATCTCGTTGGCTGCCCGCAAATAATATAAATACGGAAATAATCATATTAAATCCGTTTGAAGTTCAAATTGAAATCCGAAGAACCCATGCGAAGATCTTGAATCATACTTCGCATTGGACTTATTTAATTTCCAATTTAAAGTAATTTATGATTTTAAAATTCATAAATAAACGATCAAAGGCTATATTAGATATCCGATTCAAACCACTTTGAAACCAGATCTAAACCACTCTATCGTCAAACCAACCATTGGTCTATGGTTCAGTCCTATCCCACAATGGTCTGAATAAATCCCAAAAATTCACTTGAGTTACAAACTAACTCAAGTTTATCCCTAGAATAAGTACTACCGCTAATGCCCAGTGCTAGCTGGACATTGCCAGTACAAACTCGGTATTACCCATATAACCAAGTCCCACTTAGATCATGGATAAAGCCTGTCTCCAGGTCACCTGACTATGTGCGTGACTCCATAGGTTCGAATCTAAGTCGGTAGCATAGGAACACTTCCTATACCAATCGATGTGACCATCTAGCAATGGTACCCGATGTCCGAATAGACAGAATATATGCAAAGCAATATTCAGGAACCTAGGCTATGGTTACTGTATAATTCATCCCTTTGTCCAAATACTCAAGATGAATTTAGAGTTTACTGCCAACTTCTAAAAACATCTAAGTCTGTTTCAACATGTTAATCCTGTGACTCCTCACAGATTACCCTGGCCAAGGTTTTGCAAAATTAAAAACGAACCGAGTATTAACTCTAATACTTAGAGTGGACAATTCAACCTTGACTCATCATTGATTTAATAAGTACTTGACTGTACCCAACATCCTTCTGTCACTGGATTAGAAATCTAGGTAGTCCAGCGCCTAAGTACAGTGAGTTGCTTACTAAGTCACCATGATAGTCACAGGTCAAAGGGACACTTATACCCATTGCCTTCTGTGAGATACCTTAATAGTAGAGTACTCACAGAGGTAAGCCACTGTTCAGTGAATGTACTCCCTACTCACCTGCATGCCATAATGTCATACACTCCTTGGTTTAAGAGACAAACCAACATATATGGCACACAACGACCTATACTTGACTACGTTATTGTCCTAGGTAATAACGTATCATTTGGTTGCGAACAGATTTAAGAGTTACTCAACAATTCCTCCATTGTCGAATATATGTAACTCTAAGGACTACAATATATTGGAATTCTACTAGAAGATGTAAACTATATGCTGTACTTTCAAAATATACTTTTATTTATTGAATAAATCATGTACATTCATATCAACTCATAACCTTCTACAAGCTAGACGATTGGCTGTAGGACACATTTCCTAACAATTATAACATAATAAAGACATTTAATAAAAAGCGAAACAAATACGACTCTTCACGTCTTTGGAGAGAGTGAGACTCATCGAATTCCTAGGAACCGGTGAGGCTTTTCAAATCACTGAAAAATAGTGAGGCTCTTCGAAGCCAAGGGAAGGGATTCCCCACTCAAAACCTCTTGGAAAAAATTCTATCGACAGCCTTTAAAAATTCTCAATGAAATAGGACTCTATAACAAGTATAAAAAAATTCTAATTGAGAACTTTTTTCAAAACCATGAAGAACCATTCTTCATCAATTCAAAATGAATCCCATATTCAATTGATCTAATCAAAAGAAAGTTACATAGCTTATTCCATCAAAAAAATAATGCCAATCCATTCACACATACATTCATCATCATGAAAATATTAAAAGTATATTATGCATGAGTATCTACCTAATTATATAAAGATTATCATCTAATCTATTATTAAATCAATAGGGGTATAACCTGCTCTGATACCAATTGATTGTTATCTCAGAATGATTCTTGAAATGTTTGCGGAAGCGAGATAAGATCAAATCACATATCTTAAAAATTTGAGTTAGTGCGATCTATACCCGTATTAATTTAATAACAAGAATAATAAGAAGATTAAGAAATCGACCTTTTGTTCTTCACGAACACTACCTTGGAATCACCAAATCCTTTGATCACCACGGATCTTTTCAAACGTTATCCAGATTATGATGAACACGAACGAGTGGGCGTTCCTTTTGATTTGGGTTGAGATTACACATTCGCTTTGTATTCTCAACTCATTTAGGTTGAGATTACACAGATTCACTTTGTATTTTCAAATCATGAGATAAAGTGAAGTTGAAGAAGGAACTCTCTGTGTTGATCATTGTTGTCCGATGTTCTTCTCTGTCTTTCGTGAATCTTATATTCGCAGAGAATAACAACTATCAACCTCTTTTATTAATTAATCAATTAATTAATATTTAAAGATCACCTCCAACTCTTGGAATTACTTTAACGTATCTCAATCCAACAAACGGTTAGATATATTTATCATGGACGTTACGGGAGAGAGAAAGGCTCTCTCACGATCCCATATTTATTTCTCTAACAACTAAATAATTTCCTCATGGAATATGCCTACGATGTATTCTCTAGCACACCGTATAATAAAAATTAATCCAATTAATGTTATATGAAAAATAATTTAGAATTCTCAATTCCAAAATTAATAACTCAACCCAACATATCATAAAGTTCACATAATTTAATGGAGCCATACAGAGGAACTATGAACATTATAATTCTAAGTTCCAATAATTTTGACATTCAATTAACACCTTAATTAAAATATTAAAATTATTAATTCTAAATTACTCCACTAAAAATTTGGAACTGCACTCTTAAAATTATAAAATAATTATATTCAAAAGGATTTGAATCATCCATTCATATAGTCACTGCATATAAATCAATCCTCCATAAACGGTTCATGATTAAAGCTAGGCATTTTCCATTAACCTCTTTAATCACATATTTATCCATAAGTTCCATTGATTCTATAATGAATAATGTATTTATGATCCAATCATAAATTGAGTGCTCTTATTAAGTCCCAAATCAACACTTATGGGAACCGTCCATCTGACTTCTTTACGAAGGAATGGATTTAATTTTGTATATTAATATTCGCGGCTACTTATGTTATTATATTTTCAATATACCAAGAATTTGACACTATATTTTTGTGTCATTACGGTAAGTCAAAAAATATAATACAATAAATAGGAGTCTATTAATTACTCAGAATTAAGATCGATTCACATATGACCATCATTGATTAATTTTGAATTCTTTATTTTAACAACAGAATTTATTAGAGATTCATAATTAATCATGTTTCAGTCCTATATAATCAAATTATATAAAGCACTTTCATTCCGATAATCTCATTATTAATAATTCGGATAAGATCATTTCATTCAGAATGTAATGAACCGCGCTAGTAATTTTAAATTAAAGATCTCGATTGCAACTTTAATTTATAATTACGGATAAATTTAGATTATTTTACTTTAAATATTATCCTCTGTATATAACACTTATATACAATATTTAAAGTCACATTTAAATAATCCAGGGATTTTTGATATTTATAAAGCATCATAACATGCATGCAAGTATAATATTAAAAAATTTCTCAAATATTCAGTAAAATAATAAATGTTATTTGTTTATGTGCACATATCCCAACACTTTTCACCTATAAAAGAAAGGCAGTGGATCTTCATAGAGGTAAATTCAGCGAGCACATAGCGTGCAGTCTTGATCATACGGCTTAACCAGTGAAGAACAAAGTAGTACAAAGGCCTAGGCCAGGCGGGCTTGAATGCGGACGAGACTAGGTCGGTATGCACAGGAGGTGCGCGGGTGCGAGGTGCTAAGGTTAGTTTTGTATTTTTAAGTGATGTTAGGGCGAGCACTTTGAGTGATTTTTGTAAGGAATAGAGAGAAGTGTTTGGCTTACGGGCAACTTCATTGTATCCAAAGTTACTTAGTGGAAAGTTCTTTGGTTGGGAAGGCTTTGCTTCTAGTTAGTTTTGTATTTTTAAGTGATGTTAGGGCGAGCACTTTGAGTGATTTTTGTAAGGAATAGAGAGAAGTGTTTGGCTTACGGGCAACTTCATTGTATCCAAAGTTACTTAGTGGAAAGTTCTTTGGTTGGGAAGGCTTTGCTTCTAGTATATCGTTGTGTTTGTAGGAACTTATCTTTGGGGTTTTATTTTATTATTGTGAAGTCTAAGTGATTAGGAGAGAGATCTTCTAACACCATTATTGATAGATATAAGGACCTAGTAGTCGCATTTGCACTTTTCGATGGTAGATATAAGGACCTAGTAGTCGCATTTGCACTTTTCGATTGAAAGAAGACTGATGACACACAGGAGGCTATGCACAAATACGTTGCCATGCGGCCACAAAGAGTTTTTCTCACGCTAAGAGGTCCTCCGTTCAGATCCAGTCCATAAACGACCAGGCCGGGCTTTTTTTGTTTTGGGTTTTGGGATTGGGTTAAATTTTTTTCTATATATATATATATATATATATAAAAGCAAGACGATCGGCACCGGATGGGTCTTTGTGGAGCAACTTCAATCAAGGAACTCCTTCCATCGTTGTCATCGACGAGCTCAAAGCCGACCAAATCGCTGGACGATGTCTTCCCTGGTGAGTTGCAACGGCGCCAGCTCCGATGACTTCGCGGAGATCGTCGTGGTGCGTCACGGCGAGACCTCCTGGAACGCCTCCCGGATCATCCAGGTAGCACATAATCCTTCGAAAACATTACGAATTCCACCATAATATATGTGTTCTTGAATTCCGAACTATTCGAAAATCTTGAATTTTTTTTGATATAAAAAAATAGCTAACAAGATCGTATTCTTCGATATATTTCTTAGGTTAATCAGGAACGCGAAACATTTCGGATCACTTAGAACTCTGGAAAAAGTCTAATAATTTTCTTTTTCCGTATTTCTTCTGTTGATGTTTTGGATTTTGGTTAGGGATGGGAGTGATTTCATGGGATTTGATAGATTGGTGGTGGTTGTCTTTGATTTGGATTGGGATGGTTTAGAACAAAGGGAATGTAATTTAATTGGAACCAGGCGAAGCGAGAGGTTTAGGGAAACTCTAGTGATAGAGTTGGGAGGTGTGAGTCTTATGTCTCCTTATATCTTCTTATTCCTCAGGGACACTTGGATTCAGAATTAAATGAGACTGGGAGACAGCAAGCAATTGCGGTAAGGTATGAGTCTTATAAGAATAATGATCAAAAGCTTATTGATGTGTTTTTAATCGTGCACATGTTGTGTGATCTTTGGAAGGTATCTGTTCGACTGTCTAAAGAACGCAAATGTGTTGCCGTATACTCATCTGACTTGAAGCGTGCTGCTGAGACTGCACAGATTATAGCAAACAAGTGCGATTTACCAGAGGTATCAGTGACAGCGGAACTTCGCACATTCTTTCTTTCTCATCAATACCTCATGATTTTTTTTTGGTAAGACGCATGGGCATCTAATGCTTAAAATAGGCATATTAAGCATGATCAAATGCCTCATGATTTAATGAGTAGTCCTTAATATAGTCATATTAGTTTGTTTAAGAAACATAAAAAATGCGGCCACTTTCCTACATTATGAAACATGTTTCAAGTTTGCCTTTCTGCCTTCGACATGAATATGGATCTTTCTATCAAACCTTGCCTTCTTTCCTATTTGTTTAAAGCCATTTCTAGACTAGTCACTAGTGGAATCTTGAAGGTTATTCTATAAGGTAGGTTTCTCTTCATGTCAATTGTTTGCAGCATTCCCTTTTACTCAACTTGCTTTCACAAATATCATTGCTTTTCACAAAAATAAGGCTGACTGCCAGTTCTGAAAGCTGATTCTATTTGAAGTTGGAATGACTTCTGCTGGTTAATGTTAAAATTGATGTTCTGATGTTGGTTAAAGCATCAGCCTACTTGTCTTCTGTTTATGTGATTTTATGAATAGTTGCTTTTTATCAAAATTAAAACAGAACCAAGATTGTGATTTGACAAGATTTACTAAAAATGAAGCTTTTGTGATATATTTTGTCCCAGCTAGGTTTTTGCTTCTATGGCCAAATCATATAAACAACAAGCTATATGCTAAAGACTGGTTCCTTTGTCTTATGAACCAACCAGCTCTATCTTAACTTTATTTTATTTATTTATAAAATTGATATGATTATTAGACTTGCTAAACTCAACTCATCTAAGCCTTTTCCCAACTACATGGGATCGGTTACATGAATCTGCTTTTTTCACTCAGCTTTATTCAGGCGATGTCCTAGCTCTTCGCATAGTTTGATTTAGTATATTCATGTTTTAGAAGATTTGACAGAGTTTTACGCTAGCTGTCAGCTACCTAACGCAACTATCCTCCTTTACCTGGGCTTGGAACTGGCCTGGTGGAGTTCTGATTATAAGACTTGCCTTATACCAAATTTATTGTGTAAGATGCTATATATAATATAATATATTATAAATATTATTAGATATTATTGCTGCTGAAATCTTGTCCTCCAACTCGGACGCATTCGGGCTTTGAGATGGGCTTCCTCTTGGGCGGACCTGCAAAACAGTCCTCACGCAAGAGGCGTTCGGGGTGATTCTCTGCGGAAGACCCTCCGATGCTCAAGTCAGTGGAGATCGATAGTCAACAAAAATGAGAGAAGGCTCTCGTTGAAGAGTCTCTCCCAAGGCTCTGAGCAGAGCGGTAATGGCGGAAGCAAAGGGAGAGAGAGAATCAGTGAGCGAGTGTGCATAAGAGATGACGTACCTGAGGGGATCTGAGGCTGTGGTATTTATAGAGGATCATCCTGGTTGCTTGGGAGCATCGTGGGTTCGAAGGCCGTTGAGAACCGAATCCAGTTTGTTTTGAGATCGGTAGGATTCATATCTGGTTAGTTAGAGGATCGACGGCTGGGAGAGCTTGTTGACATCTCGAGATTCGGTAGGGGCATAGGCTCCAGGGCTCTAGGCCACTTTCAGATATGATTCCTGTTTGAAATCTTACTATTTTAAGCTTTTTCCGCTGAATTCCGCAGAGGTATAGGTATCGCTTAGGCTAGGCCAAGTGATAGAAGAGATCGGCTAGGACCGGGTGATGGGATGGCTTGGTTAGGGCCAGGAGACGATGGACGATAGCTCGGCTCGAGGGCCGAGAGACGATAGCTCGGTCGAAGGGACCGAGAGACGATAGACGATAGCTCGGCCGAAGGGACCGAGAGACGATAGCTCGCGTCTTGGGAACCCTTGGCTCGGTGGGGCTAGGGCGCGCCGACCTACCGAGGTTGATTTATCTCTGACGGTGTCGCACAGTGGGTAGGAATCAAGGCTAGCCTTAGCCATGAACACGATTATTGATGCATAGCGATTTTACCCCTCAACACATGCCCCCACTCCCTAGTTCGAAGCGTATGTTCGAGCATAGGGAGTATAATTCCAGGTGGCATGACTTGAACGAAGGGATCTAGAGTTGACAGCCAGCGCAATGATGCCCTATTTAATGCCGCGCGGCCACCGTGCCTTTGTGGGTAAGGCTCCTTTGGGGCAACGGTTGGGGAATCGCCACGTAGCAAATCCCGGTTTTCATGGCGTCCGTAATGGCGGTTCGGGCGTCTCGGTCGAGACGCCTTATCTTCTCTCTTAAGGCGGTTTCCTTAGGGAGGAAACAAAGTCGAAACAGTGCCGTTCCCGTTCACAGCGCCCTTTCGTTCCTCTGTAATTTCGCTCGGTGTTTCTCTCGACTAGCAGAATGATGAGCCCCGACGACATGGCTTTGGAGATTGCCATCGAGGATTTGGGGAGAATACGTCAACGGTACGGCATTCCCTCGAATGTTCTTTTGAGATTGCCGGAGCCCGAGCATAGGGTTTCGCAGGATCTGGAGAACGGGGTCTTTCTTTATGAAGACAGCCTGAAGGCGGGCCTCCGATTTCCCTGCATCCCTTGGTGAAGGAGATCATGAGATTCTACAACGTTTGCCCGACGAGGTAGCTCCCAACAGTTGGCACAGCGTCATCGGGTTTATCTCAATGTGTAGCCGGATTCAGGTAACGGCAACTCTTCCTCTCTTTCGTGCCTGTTTCCACTTGATATCTGGGAGGAAATCGGAGTGGCCTTATATCGGACCTCGGAGGTCATTCAAGATGATAACAGACAAACCATCGTCCATAAAGGAGTGGAAGGTCAGATTCTTTATTGCCGAGGGGAACATCGGCTCGATTTTTTCGGGGATGGGAAACTTTGTTCGGGATGTGGAAGCACATCCGACCCTGTCTGAACAGGAGGAGGAGGATTTGGAGGTCCTTCGTGATGGCAGGACGTTTTCGGCTAATGATTTATTATCGGAGGAGGCCTCTTCGCCGCCGGGCTTAGCCCCTCGACCCGCATGGTGAGTCTTTTTGTTTTTCCATTGATTTTTACTCGAGCAAAGATATCTCGGTCTGACCGATTGTTATCTATCACCACAGCCAAGAAGTCTGAACTATCGGGCCGCATAAAGAAAAGAATGAGCAAACACCCGAGTGAGAGCAGCGGTGAGAGAAATGCAAGCCTGAAAAGAGGGCTCGCTTCTCCGAAGAGCACTTGCCGGAGATTGGGGTAACCATAGCGGGGGCGCTGAAAACAGAGGACTCAAAGAGGACTGCTGAGATCCATTGTCCCTCAGTGGTGGAAATAGTAGATAGCCCGGACGAGACTCCGTTGGCTTGTCCGGAAGCCCCTCCTTTGGAAGATGAGCCAATGGCTGGCACAGCGGAGTTCGGTGCCCCTGAGGGCTCGCCTCCGGGCGAGGAGATGTCTCTAGCCTTGTCGGGAGGACAGGAGGGAGCAACCGCAAACGTCGAGGCTCAAGACGAGCTTTCCATTGGAGGGCTCCCCCGGAGGGATTCAGAGGCGGCGACGTCGGGTCGACTGTGGCGGAGGCTCGCAAGGAGCCTACGGCTGGAGAACCTCTTCCTGGAGAGGTTGGGGCAACTGACAAACAAACTGAGGCCTTGGTGGAGCCTGCAGGGGAGGAGCAGGTGCCTGCGATCGAGGGAAGGAACTCGGACGAGGGGATAGGGCAAGGTAAGAATCTTGCGGCCGAAGCTTCCTCCACCAAAGCTTCGGGAAAACTGGCGCTTGGGCTAGCCAAGTTATCCGAGGAAGGCTAGGCTAGAATTCTGCTAAGGAGGCCAAGAGGTCAAAGGCTTCTTAGTCGGAGGTTGCCCGGATCGATCCTTCGGGCGGGGATAGTCAGCCCAGTAGCTCGGACTCGGCCGTCGAGGCGGCGTTCGCTGCTCTAATGAGGTCAGTACTGTACCCGGGCACGGATCCCTCGGCGGATAAATTCGTGGATCTAGACCTTGTTGACGCCGCATTTGGCCAGCGGAATGTGGTGAAGGATGTACACCTCCTTCCGAGATCAACAATTCCACCCTCATGGGGCTAGCCAGGTTCCTACATCTCCCGCGTGAGTTACTACTCCCGAGTAGCGAATGCTTTCTGACTAGCTCGGTCGTGCTTTCTCACTTGTGTTTCGTTCTGCAGAGTGCTTTGATTACTAGGGCACTGTGCTGGCGCTTGAGTCTGGCAACAGGGGCCGTCGCTCAGGCCAAGAGAGTCAGCGTCGAGCTTCGATCGCGAGCGGAGGCATCTGATACATTTGAACAACTTCTAGGCACCAGCAACGAAAATTTGGCGAGGATGAAGGTATTGTATCAGGCTGCCCTAGATGACCGTCCAAGCTAAGGCTTGAAGTGAAAGAGCTACGCGGGCTCCTGGCGAAGTTCGATGACACATGCTTGGAGTTATCGCATATCAAATCCAGGCATTCGGAGAAATGGAAACTATCAAGAAACAGTTTAGCGAAAGCCTGGGCAGGCAGAGGAGAGAGGCCGTCGAGGAGAGAAACCGCTTGAATAAAATGCTTGGCGAGTTGGAGGAGAAGGTGCGGCAACTTAACCGTGGTATCGCCGACAGGGACGACAAGATCAAGTGGCACCAGGAAAAGCTAATCCAATTCGATAGAGAGCTCTCCCAAGCCTGGGGGAAGCCGATGGTAGGCAGTCGAAGATCAATGACCTCAAGAGCAGAATCGAGCAAATTAGGGCCGATAAACAGAGGGCTATTGGCGAGGCCAAGGAGCTGACCAAGAAGTTAGCTCGGCAGGAGGAGGAAGTATGGTACTATCCCTTTTTTAGCTTCCTTTACTGGCTCATCGTGGCATTGGCTAATTCTGTTTTTACAGATGAAGAAGGCGGAGCTGGAGAATCGAAGTCAGACGCAGTCCCTGTAAGGGAACTGGCATCTAGCCGAGGGAGGAACTCAGACCTCGAGAGGCGGGTCAGTGAGACCGAGGAGCATATTGCCTTACTGCGGGGTCAAGTTGCTGAAACTGAAATGCGGCTCGCTCTACTCAGGGGCGAACAAGATGCAACCTGTGTCGACACCTACCAGCTTGGTGTAGAGGAAACTCGAAGTAAGATATCCAATCAGCGCCGTTCCCAACCCTGATTCTTAAGGGTTATCTGTATGTTTTTGTCTTTCAAACTTGTAACCCGGTTGACGCTTTCAAGAAATGGACCTTTTTCTTCTGCATGATTGTTTTTCTTGAATGGTTTTTTGTCTCAAGTTTTCTTTCGACCGCGGGCAGCTCATGGCCTATCCGCATTGTTTGGTCGACTTAGCTCGGACCTGAATAAACATCCCGGTCAAGGCCGAGGTATAAGGGTAGATCGAGCATGACCGAGATATGAGAATAGCTCGGTTGGAGCCGAAGTTAGATAGTTTGGTCTGATCAAGGCGAGAAAGTGGACGCGCCTTTGGAGGGAGTTTGATCCCGAAAAGGGGGTTTGTTGAATTTCCCACCGTCATTTACTTATCCTTTTCGATGAAGAGGGAGCGATTCTTCGCTTCCCATGAGCGGCCACTGAAGCGACGACGCGTGGCGAGGCTTTATGGCAGTGGCGTTGGAGCTGATGGCTCGGACGATTAGGGTACTCGCCCGAAGTAGTTTAAATACCAGTGGGTGGTAGGCCATCGCTAACCATTTCCTCTGCCGATCTTTTGTTGGTTTATCTAAACTTGTGATAGCAAGATGGCTTCCGAGGATGAAGGGGATCAGCCGGAGCACCAGTCGACAGCGTCAATGCCCGTTGGGGGACCCGCAGGGGCCGTACTAGGATAAACATCGATGGGGAAGTCCTGGGTTGTCTCTACCAGGGAGATTGTGCTCCTCCGCGAGGCTAATAGCCGATTGGAGAAGCAGGTGGCGTCCCTTAAGCAACTGGTGGGCGAGCCGGCTCTGCAGCGAGGGAGGGCTCAGCAGCTCCTAAGAAATGACAAGCCCCTGTGAGGGCCGATGTTTTTTTTTTCTTTTCTGTCGCCCTTTCTATGATGAATGAAGAGAAAAGTTTCCGTAGCTTTTGTGCTGCTGCTGTTTTTGAAATGCTTGCTTTCACCGTGCAAGTCTTATAAGTGAGCCACTCTCTTGGGGGATTTTTGGCCACCTCGGTAAGGTTCAAGGCATCTATCTCAGTCATGTATAAAGAGTGTTTTGTCGTCGTTGAGATAAAGGCAGCTACCTCAGTCCGGATAGGAGTGTAGGATAACACTCAGTCATGCTGGACTGAAAAGGGATACTTCGGTTTGTTCCGAAGTATGAAAGCGGCTTGGCCTTGGATGGAAGCACAAGGCGATGTCCAGGTTCATGCCTGGATACAACAGGCAGTTGGGCCGGAGCGGGGAATATTGAAACACCTTTATCGAGGAGTACTTGGCCTCCACGCCTCTTTATTACTCTGTCAGTGCCTTGTCTTTTTCAAGGCAAGTCGACCTTCATTTTGCCGAAGTAGATAATACGCTTTGTAGCCAGCAAAAGGTTGCCTCGGTACTTTCTAGGGCATTTATCTCGTCGATCTTTCCCAACACGGGTCGTTTCAACGTACGGTGCAGGCGCTCGTTTGCCATTGGAGGGTATCGTTTTCACCGGGCGATTTCCCAGGTCTGCCCGTATCTTTAAGATCAGCGGGCGATTTTCTGCAATTATGACCCATGATCCGGGATCAGAGGAGATCCTCTGGCGTACGTCATGGACTGAGCGACGCGTTTGGCGCGCATAGAAGGGCGCTCTTTTCATCCTGGGAGGCCACGTGGCAGCGTGGATTGGGCATTTTGAATCTCGGGCTTTCTGCTTTAATATCTGCTCCCGGTTCATTTCGCCTATAAGAAGGGAGGAAGGGGCCGTGTTAGGCCATCCCCAAAGTTTTCTTCTCTGCAAACTGTGAAAGTTTTCATGATGCCTGTATCCCTGAGGCTTAGAGCGGAGGGACTGAGTTTTCTTTTGCAAGTCGTCTTCCCCGGATAGCTGGGGTGATGGAGTCGCTGAAGAGCAACTCATCCTAAAGGGAGGAGTTTCGGAGATCATATGGAGAGCGCACAGGAGGTCCGCAGAGATCACACGGAGAGCGCACATATGCGCTTCCTGTGTGTCCTTTATGGTTTGGCTGCGGGGGTCGCAGGGTAGGAAGTGCATAGGCACCCCCGTAGCTCGCATGGACTCCCTTCTCCCTCGGGCTGGATTCTCGGCTCTTCTCTGAGGGGAATCCTTTGCCGCGTGGAGAGGGAGTTGAGAGCAGCGTGGGGCTGATGGTCCCCTAGCTCTCTCAATCGGGCGGCGACCTGCAACCAGCATTCCACCCGGGGGAAGCTTCCTCAGCATCAGCGTCCATGGTTGCGTCTTTTTGGATCCTTAATTCATCCAGAGGACCCGTGGAGTGCTGGATCGGCCTTAGCCGGCGGTTCGGGCGAGCTGTCTGATTTGTCTGATTTCTTGGGTCATACGCCGAAATGTCATTATTAACCGAAACTGACTGAAGCAGTTCGCCGAGCTATGTACTCGTTTTTATTTCCTGTGCTTTGATGCACTTGTAACTCGTAGGAGGTTGTAACTTTTCTTTTGATGAGGAAATAAAGAAAGTTTTCATTCCCTCTTTCTTTAGTCTCTGCCTCTCTGTGCTGAGAGTTGTTACTCCCATATTACGCTTTTTATGCTGTAGCATATTTTGCAGCGCTATCGCGGCTTAGTTCTTGCTAAGGCCAGTGCCGGTCCTCAGCGGAGATAGCGTATATCCATGATTGAGTCAAAGAGGGACCTGGGCGATCCTGTGGACTCATGAGGTAGGCATGATCTTGTTTATAGAGGCAGATATTTTGGCAGGGAAAGACAGTTCATGACATGCCTTTGCTGTTGAGTAATGGGAGGTCGTTTGCCTCCGCGAGGTATAATAGGACGCCTTAGCCGCGTCAGAGCGATGGAGAGATTACTCGACTAAGCCGAAGCTTTAGGATATCACTCGGTTGTTGCCGAGGTATGATATTTTGTTTGGCTCTTGCAGCAAATGTAGATTCTGGTGCGGGCTGCCAAAGAGGATGAGGGTTATCCGAGCGACGCATGGGGGCATCCGAAGTTTATGACTTGGTATCCTCAAGGAGGCGAGCTAGCGCTGATTGCTGACGTGTTTTTTCGTCTTTTCAAGGATGCCCAATTCGAGGGAGTCTGGCAGGTTCTCGAGGACATTTATTTCAGAAGGGTTTGGCAAACCGGAGGGAGCCTGGTCCCTAGAAAAGGGGGAGTTCCCCGCACCTCGATGCTTCCCGATCTTCCCCAATGAGGGGGCGCGACCCTTGTCTCCCGCAAGCGCCTACTGAGGCGATGACGCGTGGTGAGTTTCCACGGGTCGAGATTAATGACTCGAGTGATCGAAATACTCGCCAGGAGTGGTTTAAATATGGACGAGAGGGATGCCTGTGCCGGTCATCCTTTCAGCTAGTCTCCCAACGACTCTTGAGTGTGGATATGGCCTCCGGGGCGAAAGGCGATCGACTCAAGGGCCGAACGGCGGTGCTAACGGCCGCAGGGACTCCCGGGGGAGTCGCATTGCAGTGACTGTTGATGGAGTGGTTCTGGCATCGGCGTTCGCGAGCCATGAGCAGCTTCAAAGAACGACCGAGCGATATTTGGCCGTTTCGTCGAGGGAGGTCGAGCTCCTTCGTGTTATCAGCCGGCAGGAAGGGGAAATAGCGTCCCTTCGTCAACAGGTCGCCGAGTTGGCTCGGCGTGAGGAGGGCTCGGTGGCTCCTGGGAAAGACGATAAGCCCTGTGAGGGTTCTTTTTATCTTTTCTTTTCCTCTTTGTTGTTTCCTTTATGATAAATAAGGGAGGTTTTTTTTGCAACTTCTATTTTCGCTGCCATCCCCAAGATGTTTGTCTCCATCGAACAATGTTCTGCGTTTTGGAGACCGACAGGTCGGCCGGGGTTGTAAACGGCCCAAGTCCGAACAAAGCTTAGAGAGCGTTTAGGTAGGCCGGGGCTTGTAAGCTGCCCGAATCCGAACGAAGCTTTGGAGATCGCTTAGGTCGGCCGGGGCTTGTAAGCGGCCCGAATCCGAGCTAAGCTTTGGAGAACGTTTGGTCGGCCGGGGCTTGTAAGCTGCCCGAATCCGAACGAAGCTTTGGAGATCGCTTAGGTCGGCCGGGGCTTGTAAGCGCCGAATCCGAGCTTAGGTCGGCCGGGCTTGTAAGCGGCCCGAATCCGAGCTAAGCTTTGGAGAACGTTTGGTCGGCCGGGGCTTGTAAGCTGCCCGAATCCGAACGAAGCTTTGGAGATCACTTAGGTCGGCCGGGGCTTGTAAGCGCCCGAATCCGAGCTAAGTTTGGAGAACGTTTAGGTCGGCCGGGCTTGTAAGCGGCCCGAATCCGAGCTAAGCTTTGGAGAACATTTGGTTCGGCCGGGGCTTGTAAGCTGCCCGAATCCGAATGAAGCTTTGGAGATCGCTTAGGTCGGCCGGGCTTGTAAGCTGCCCGAATCCGAGCTAAGTTTGGAGAACGTTTAGGTCGGCCGGGGCTTGTAAGCGGCCCGAATCCGAGCTAAGCTTTGGAGAACGTTTGGTCGGCCGGGGCTTTAAGGCCGAATCCGAATGAAGCTTTGGAGATCGCTTAGGTCGGCCGGGCTTGTAAGCTGCCCGAATCCGAGCTAAGCTTTGGAGATTGTTCGGCTCTTAATCATACTGGGGGCGCTCGGCCATACCGAGTCTTTATAAAGTAGGACTTGACCCAGCCGAGGTTCGGAGATTCAATTGAAAGCTCGGAGAAATAGCTCGGTTGTGCCGAGAGTGAGCTAGAGGTATCCATTTCTCATCACAGTTTTTCCAAAGAAGCGACCATGTCGTAGATAACAGGAATACTATGCCAAAGTTATAAACGGGGCAGGTCAAAGAGGCGTACCCTACTGATAGTATACGCGGAGATTGTCCGAGTTTCACGTCCGGGAATGGATTTCCCGCTTAGATCCTGGAGCTTGTAGGTGCCAGGTCCAATGACTTCCGCTACTTGGTAGGGGCCTTCCCAGTTTGGCGAGAGCTTTCCTTGCTCTAGCGGTTTGGAGACGGATGCTTTCCGGAGGACAAGGTCGCCAGGCGAGAAGGATTTACCCTTGACTCTGGAGGCATGATAGCGGGCCACTCTTTGCTGGTACGCGGCCATTCTAATTCGAGCTTTTTCCCTGATCTCTTCCACCAAGTCGAGATTGGTGCGGAGCTGCTCGTCGTTAGCCTCTTCTGAGTAGCTTTCCACTCGCGGAGAGGGAAGGCCTATCTCCACAGGGATGACGGCTTCCGTGCCAAAGGCCATCCGGAACGGGGTCTCGCCGTGGGGATTCTCTGGGTGGTGCGGTAGGCCCATAGAACATGATGAAGCTCATCCGCCCATCTGCCTCGGGCTCTGGAGCCGGGCTTTAATCCCTTGAAGTAGGGTCCGGTTTGTTACCTCGGCTTCTCCATTAGCTTGCGGATGCCCTACTGAGGTGAGGCGATGACTGATGCCATGATCCTCGAAAACTCTCGAATTTGGGATTATCAAATTGCTTGCCATTGTCGGTGATGATGGTATGCGGGAGACCAAAACGGCAAATGATGGATTTCCACACGAAATCCCTGGCCCGGGCTTCGGTTATTTGGGCAACTGCTTCAGCCTCGACCCACTTAGTGAAGTAATCAATGGCGACGATAAGAACTTCCTCTGTCCAGTGGCGAGGGGAAAAGGGCCGAGAATGTCCATCCCCACTTAAAGGGCCAAGCGGAGGAAATAGGGACCAGACTGGCAGAGGGGAGCCTCTGGATGTTGGAGTGCCTCTGGCATGGGTCACAGACTCGGACGAGATCATCGGCATCCTTTTGCATGGTTGGCCAGTAATATCCCTGGCGAAGCACCTTGTGGCATAGAGATCGACTTCCTAGATGATTGCCGCAAATTCCTTCATGCACCTCCGAAGAGCATAATCAGCTTCAGATGGGCGGAGGCATCTGAGCAGCGGCATGGAAAAGGACCGCTTATAGAGCTGGTCGTCGATCAGCACATAGTGGGTAGCTTGCAGTCTCAGCTTCCTTGCTTCCCTGCGGTCGGCTGGGAGCGACCTTCTTTAAGATACTTTAATATAGGGTCGAACCAAGATGGTTCGACCTCAATCTGCATCACTCGGTCTGCCTCCGCGATGCTAGGCCTTTCCAGGATTTCCAAGGGGAACTTCCGCTTGGAGTCCATCGACTCCGCAGTTGCTAGCCGGGATAATAGGTCGGCACGAGCATTTTCGGATCTGGGGATCTGGATAACTTCGAATTCAGAGAAGTGAGAGAGTAGGTTCCGCACCTCTTGGAGATACCGAATCATGTTTGGCTCTCGGGCCTCAAACTCGCCCGCACGTGACCAGCTACCAGCTGAGAGTCGGTGAAGGCATTTAGCTTCTTCACTTTCAGATCACGGGCGATTCGGAGTCCGGCGAGCAGAGCTTCATATTCGGCCTCGTTGTTGGAGGCTGGGAAGGAGAATCTAACGCCATACTCGAAGGTCGCCCCTCTGGCTGGTGAGGACTAAACCAGCACCGGAGCCATTGGCGTTGGAGGATCCGTCGACATGGAGCAACCACAGGGCGCTCGACCTTGGATGCTCGGAGGAGTCGGAGCGAGCCATCTTCTGGGATAGTGCATTCAAGGAGGAAGTCAGCTAGAACCTGCGCTTTGATGGCCGGACGAGGCTGATATCGGATATCATGCTCGCTCAATTCAACGGCCCACTTTGCCATTCTCCTGATGTCTCGGGGCGGTGGACCACCGCCTTGATGGGCTGGTCGGTGAGGACTGTTACAAAATGCCTGGAAATACGGTCGCAACCTCCGAACCGATGTTATCAGGGCCAACACTAGCTTCTCAATTCGGGTGTACCTCGTCTCGGCGTCCCGAGCAGTTTGCTGACATAGTAGATCGGCTTTTGGGTCTTCTTCTCTTCTCTGACCAAGACCGAGCTAATTGCGCCTTCTGAAACTGCCAGGTACAAGAATAGCATCTCTCCCGGATTTGGGCTGCGAGGAGAGGCGGTGAGCCGAGATACTTCTTGAGGTCTTCAAATGATTTTTGGCATTCAGGAGTCCATTGAAAGTTCTTGGCGGATCGGAGAGCTTTGAAGAAAGGGAGGCTCCTCTCGGCCGACCGAGCCACGAAGCGGTTGAGGGCCGCAATCCTTCCGGTCAGGCGCTGGACTTCTTTGACAGATGTCGGGGGCGCATTTGCTGAAGGGCTTGAATCTTCTGCGGGTTGGCTTCAATGCCTCGCTGAGAAACCATAAAGCCCAGAAACTTTCCCGAGGTGACGCCGAAAGCACACTTTGTCGGATTGAGCTTCATCCGATACTTTCGGAGTGTCGCGAAGCTCTCCGAGAGGTCTTCGATATGCTGGGAAGCTTTCTTGCTTTTGACCAGCATGTCATCAACGTATACCTCCATGTTCCGACCGATTTGCTCCTTGAAGACTTGTTTACCAGCCTTTGGTAGGTGGCGCCTGCATTCTTCAGACCGAAAGGCATGACTCGGTAACAATAGGTACCTCGGTCAGTTATGAAGGCGGTCTTTTCTTCATCCTCGGGTGCCATCCGAATTTGGTTATAGCCTAAATATGCGTCCATGAAGGTCAGCATCTGATGGCCGAAGTGGCATCCACGAGCTGGTCGATCCGGGAGAGGGAAGCTGTCCTTCGGGCATGCTTTATTAAGATCGGTGAAGTCGATGCAGATTCGCCATTTGCCGTTCGACTTCTTCACCATGACAACATTGGACAGCCAGCTTCGGATAATTTATCTCTCGAATGAAGTTTGCCTTGATGAGCTTGTCCACCTCCTCTTCAATCGCTCTCTGCCGGTCAGGGGCGAAGCTCCTTTCTTCTGCTTCACGGGTCGAGATATCTCGTCCACATTAAGACGGTGGACAAGGACGTTCGGACTAATCCCAGGCATATCTGAGGCTGACCAGGCGAAGACATCAGCATTCCTTCGAAGAAAGTCGATCAGCTCCAGCCGGGGCTTCCCTTTCAGCAGCGACCCGATCCTTATGGTTCGGTCAGGCCGAGCCTCGTCCAGTGGCACCTCCTCCAGCTCTTCGGCCTGCTCGGCGAAATCCTCCCGAGCGTCTAGTCCATCGACCTCGGCAGTCTGGATTGCAGGCTGGTGACGAAACACTGCCGAGCTATTGCTTGGCTTCCTCGAACTATACCAACCCTCGCTCGGTAGGGAACTTCATAACAAGATGGGGGATGGAGACGACGGCTCTGAGAGACATTAGGCCGGGTCTTCCCAAGATTGCGTTGTAGGGCGACCGTAGCTTGGTCACCAGGAAATCTGCATACACAGTGGCCACGCGGGGCCAGGTCCCCGCACGGACCGTCAAGGTGACGACCCCCTCCGGGATAATGACATCGCCGGTGAACCCCATTAGGGTGGAGTCCACGGCTCGGAGACTCTCCATGAGAAGCTTCATCTTCACAAACACATCAAGGTACAAAACATTGACGAGCTTCCACTATCAATTAGAATTCGGCTTACATCATAGTTGTTCAAATTAAGAGATACAACTAGCGCATCATCGTGCGGGAACTGTATCCCTGGAAGTCGTCATTGGAGAAAGAGATCTCATCAGGTCGTGCTTTCTTCGGCGCCGGACCTTCTTCATCGTCCCTCCCGCCTGAAGGACTACCGACCGCCTCAATCACGTTAATGTGGCCAGCGACCGGAGGATTTGGAGGAGGAAGGTTGCTGCTGGGGCTCAGGCCGGCGATCGCCCCCGTTTCTTGGCTCGGGGGCTCCTCTGAACCGATCCAGTCTACCCCGCTGGATGAGCCTTTCAATCTCATTCTTTAGTTGCCAGCACTCTTCAGTGTCGTGGCCATGGTCGCGGTGGTAGCGGCAATACTTTGCGGGATCTCTCCGGGCCGCATTCCCTCTGAGAGGAGGTCGAGGGAGTTGGCGCTCGATTTCCATGAGGATCTCCGCTCTTGGGGCAGTGAGCGGAGTGAACCGGTGGAACCTCCTAGCGGGCTCCGAGTGCGGTTCCTTGGCGGTGGCTGGGGAATCCTCTGGCGGCGAGGCGGGCTCGGCCGGCGGGCAGGTCGGTGCTTATCTGAGCCCTTGGGCTCCTTCTTCGTTAGCTCGGCTCGGGCGCTCTCCGCGACTCTTTGACTCTGGCATACTTGTCTGCCAGGGCCATCATGTCGGAGAGGTTTGGAGGGTAGCTAACCTCCAAGGCCAGGTAAAAGTCGCTCTCCTTCAATACTCCGCCTGCTAGGGCGGACATGGCCACCTCATGATTAAGGTGGTCCACCTCAGCATGGCCGTGTTGAAACGGCCGAGATACTTCTTCAGGGACTCCCCTCTCTCTGCTTAACCTCAGAGAGGGAGTCAGATCTCCGTCGGTGGCGGCGGCTACTGACGAACTGGCTGATGAAAAGGCGGCTCAGCTCGTCAAATGAATCAACGGAACCTGGCTTCAAAGCATTGAACCAAGTTCGGGCAGATTCCCTGAGGGTGGAAGGGAAGGCGCGACAGAGGATCGCATCTGATGCCCCGTGGAACATCATTATTGATCGGAAGCTGCTGAGATGATCGTCGGGGTCGGAGGAGCCATGATAAGGCTCGATGGCAGGCAGCTTGACGTGGGAGGGAATCACTTCCTCCATGATCTTCTTAGAGAAGGGGATGCCCTGCTCCGCTTTATTTTGAAGCGGATGGGCTTGCTTGGCGGCGTCAAGCTCTTGACGCATTTCTTGGAGCTGGCGGCGGATCTCTTCGTCAGGAAGAGCAGAAGGTGCATGAGGAGAATACTGAGACGGTGTTGAATCATGGCGAGAATACACCGGAGAGAGATCGGGCCCGCCGAGATCTAGGGAGATCTTTGACGCGGGCTCGTTGGGGAGCTAGCTCAGCTTCTCTGGGACGGCGAGGGGGTCGCAACCCCATGCGGGCTGGAAGAAGAGATCGCTGGATGAGCGGGGGCTGCATTCTCCTCAGAAGGGTGAGGAACAGGAGCAGCCAGACGGGGGGCTTCGGAGCGCCCCTGAATCAGGTGGGCCAGGGCCTGGACCTGCTGGACCAGTAAGGCGAACTGGTCCTGGGTCACCGGGGCCGCCGGTGGCGATGGAGTCTCGACTGGCGGTGGTGGCGGCGCGACACTGCTCACTGGATCAGGCCTTTGAGAGGCGACCTGATCTCGGGCTTCGGAGGTAGCCTTTTTCCGGTTGGCCATGGGAGGAGTTTTCTTGCAGACTGAGATCCTTGTCTCCCGGATCACAAGTTTTTAGGGACTTGAGTGCCCTTCCTCTAGCGCCAATTTGTTGCTGCTGAAATCTTGTCCTCCGACTCGGGCGCGTTCGGGCTTCGAGATGGGCTTCCTCCTGGGCGGACCTGCAAAACAGTCCTCACGAGAGGCGTTGGGGGTGGCCCTCTGCGGAAGACCCTCCGACGCTCAAGTCAGTGGAGATCGACAGTCAACAAAAATGAGGAGAAGGCTCTCGCTGAAGAGTCTTCCCAAGGCTCTGAGCAGAGCGGTAATGGCGGAAGCAAAGGCAAGAGAGGGGGAGAGAGAATCAGTGAGCGAGTGTGCGCATAAGAGATGGCGTACCTGAGGGGATCTGAGGCTGTGGTATTTATAGAGGATCACCTGGTTGCTTGGGAGCGTCGTGGGTCCAAAGGCCGTTGAGAGCCGAATCCAGTTTGTTATGAGATCGGTAGGATTCGTATCTGGTTAGTTAGAGGATCGACGGCTGGGAGAGCTTGTTGACATCTCGAGATTCGGTGGGGGCATAGGCTCCAGGGCTCTAGGCCACTTTCAGATATGATTCCTGTTTGGAATCTTACTATTTTAAGCTTTCCTGCGCCGAATTCCGCAGAGGTATAGGTATCGCTCGGGCTAGGCCGAGTGATAGAAGAGATCGGCTAGAAGGGCCGGGTGATGGGATGGCTTGGTTAGGGCCAGGAGACGATGGACGATAACTCGGCTCGAAGGGCCGAGAGACGATAGCTCGGCTCGAGGGCCGAGAGACGATAGACGATAGCTCGGCCGAAGGGACTGAGAGACGATAGACGATAGCTCGGCTCGAGGGCCGAGAGACGATAGCTCGGCCAAAGGGACCGAGAGACGATAGCTCGCGCCTTGGGAACCCTTGGCTCGGTGGGGGCTAGGGCGCGCCGACCTACCGAGGTTGATTTATCTCTGGCGGGTGTTGCACAGCGGGTAGGAATCAAGGCTAGCTTAGCCATGAACACGATTATTGATGCATAGCGATTTTACCCCTCAACAGATATATTACCTATATGTAAACTGCAATATGTTATATTTTATATGTATATACACTTGTGTTTTTGTCTTTTGAGACTTCTATATCTGATTTCTTTCTTTTTTTGTTTTTTCATTTGATGGGGACTATTGTTATTGGATCTAAAGTTGAATGATAACTCTTGAAATAGGGTTGCTATGAATTGGAAACTCTCGACCTTGGGTAACCCCGATGAAAATGATATTTTCATAGTAAAAGATAATTAAAACTTTTTACTGAGAATCACAAATAATTTACCCTTGTAGTTGTTGTTTATATATATAAGCACACATGTGTTCATGTGTCATTCTATGCATCGTTAAGGTTCAAGAATTTTCTATATTTAATGCTCAACCTTTACTCAACCCTCTATGACTTAGTTTTTCCCCCCTTTTCTGGCCAGAGAGAGGCCTACTTAGGAACAGGTGTTGTTGTGAGTGGTTACTTGCTCTCTTGGATAACTGCTTGATTGACAAATGGACATCAAAATGCGTAGGTAATCCTCACTTAGGTAATCCTCTATCCAAGTTTTGGGTGGCCATCTTGGTGGCAGCATTTTTGAGTATTTAAAACCTTGCATGCAAGAGAGGCTTTGATAAGGTGGTACACTAGTTTGGTGGGTGAATCATTCAGGCAGGTTAGTGATTAGCAAATAAACTACTCACTTGGCAAATGGATTATTAAATCCTATGCTATTTACATGAAGAATTTAAATAAATGCCTTGTGTATTACATGTGAATAAGGAGCTACCCCCTTTGAATTCAATAAAAAAACTGAAAAATTCATATTCGACAAGAATAAAAATGTCAACTTCCCATTTCAAGAACAAGAATCTAGTTATAGGAGTTGGGTCAAAATACTTCGTTTAAATGAGGAGTTATTTCTCATATCTTAAGAGCTCATAAGCTTTATCATATCTAGACATTGCTGCTAAATCTCAATCAACAAGAGGTCTTATATCTTGGTCTCCAATCCATTTTTCATCCCATATGTTAAGGCCACAGATACAAATAAATTTCTAAGTACATGTTGGTTTATGTTCATCTTATTGTTATTCAATTTTAAAATCACAGCTATTTTCTTGTCTGTCTTAGGTAATACTGGATCCAGCATTGAGAGAAAGGCATCTTGGGGATCTTCAGGGCTTAACATTACGGGATGCTGCAAAGCTAAAGCCTCAAGCTTACCAGCTGTTCTTATCTCCCAAAAGTGATCTGGAAATCCCTGTAATTTTTATTCCATTACCCCTGTAATTATGTTTTTGAGATCATTATCTTCTAAAATTCTTCAATCTGTTAAACTGATTGGTCTTATGTGAATAAAAATTGTTATATCCTAACAGTATATAAAAGCAACTATATATTTTAACTTTTCTCAATTCCTGTAATAGCCCTAGTTACATTTAACTCTTAAAGGTTTAAACCATGCTGAACTTCCTTAGAAAAGGATTGTAACGTTGGTGGACTTTGACAAGGAGTTGAAAACTTTCTTTAAGTTGGTATTTTCATGATTCTATGCATGATAAGATGCCTAGAAGCTCCAAAATCCAAATTCATACTGATATGTTGGTTATAGCAATACTTAAACTTATCTAGACTAAGAATGTAATATGCCAAATAAATCTTAGACAATGTAATGAGGTAGGTGTATTAGTCCCTAATCTATGCTAAAAATTCTTTTTTAAATTTTTCCTACATCAGACCTTTAATAGCAACCACATGGATTTGCATGTGCATTATAAATAATAAAAGCACGAAAAGCCATTCATACATACTAATCTTCTAATATGTTTTAAACTTGAAAAGCAAATTCTGCTTAATTAGTATCGAAGTCATTTCAAATTCCAAATGCACTCCCTTGTTCCTATGCTACCAAGAACTACGAATAGTTATGGTAACCTCTTTCCCTACTTTTTTCCTGCTTTCATATCCAAATGTGCTCATGTGAAACCCTTTCTGTGGATACCTCTACCATTCTCAAATTTTCATTTGAGGTCATATGGAATGTTGATACCATAATTAGTTATTCTTCTAATCTGCATTTAGGTTTACAAATACATACAGTAAGCATGCAAGGATGATCTTAAGCTATAAGGTATCAACGACGAAAGATGTTTTGTATATGCTGCCCCTGCATAAATTTAGACTGTCAAATTGCAGCCTTGAAACTTTATGTGATTTTTTCTTCTCTGTCAAATAAAGTGGATTTTCCATGGTTTTCTTGTTTTGCTTTATCATTAAACTAATTTGAAGAGATGAATAACATGCTTGTCAAATAAAGTGGATTTTCCATGGTTCTTGTTTTGCTTTATCATTAAACTAATTTGAAGAGATGAATAACATACTTTTGCTTATTCAACAATTTTTTTTAAAATGACCTTTAGGATTTTTTTATGACTGGAACTATATTGTAAAATCACTTAGCATTCTCCTGTGATAACATTCAGGGTGGTGGAGAGAGTCTGGATCAACTTCATGAGCGATGCGTTTCTTCACTGGAAAGAATAGCTAAGAAGCACAAAGGTTTGATTTCTTTATTAACGGCCTTCTTGTAATACTTTTCATCAATAAATTTCGATGCATGACTTGTTAGAAATATTTAGTATGTAAAAATAACTCCTTTCTATACTTTTTGAAACCAATAGCTAGAAATGTAGTCTGCCATGTAGATAAGTTCGTGCTATGCTATATGGACGAAAGCTATTGATACAAAAATTACACCTCTGCATGATGCCTTCTCTTTATTAGCATGACACAGTAGACAAAGATTTTCTTGATGCCAACAAAGCTAGGATTTGTCTATTTCAACTACAGCCAAAATATGAAGATGAACTTATCAAAAATAGGATACTGGAAATATAATAGAGGAAGAGTAATATATCAAAGAAATTGGTAAATTCTAGAAAGAAATTCATAGAATATCTATAAGGTTCAAATTTCTTATGCATATTTACAAAAGCTTTTACTTATTTATAGGGTACTATGATCAGCCAAAGAAATAGTAAACACCTTTCATGGTTAGTGATGAACAATGAAAAGTGATAAATTATACATGACTAGCTCACTCCTTATCAAGGTTTGCTAAACCTTATCGGTGGCCCGTGCCGGCCAATGACCAGCTTGGTGCGGTATGAGTACATATGGTATCGAACTACAGTGAACTAATGCCATAGAATAGAGAGAGGAGGAGAGAAAGGAAGGAGAGAGGGTGAAAAGGGAAAAAGAAAAAACTTACTGATACAACTACCCAGGTGAGAGATGGAGAGTGACGGATGACTGGTGATGAGCAATAGACGATCAATGATGGATGCTAGACAACGATAGTGGGTGATGGACAAAGCATTTAGGGTTTCGTGGGAGAGGCATCAAGCGAAACTTGAAAGGACAAAGATGCCTTTTATTGGTATTATACAGGTCAAACCCAAACCTGTCCATTTGAATATGATAACATGAACCGTTTTTAATAGTTGAACCAATCCAGCTTCTAGCTGGTATGGTTTGGTTCACTCTGAAACAATTGGTTTGAGATGGTACAACAATCATTGCTCCTTATAAATGTGCTAACATTTCTTCAAGGTTTCCTCATGCTTTTAACACCCCTTGATCAATAAGGGCCTTCAATCACATGACCATCTTTGTGAAGCTAAACATGGAGATCACTTTAACTAACAATCTAATATTAAGTATGTTTCTAAGAATTAAACCAAATTTGTCAACTTATAGCATGAAGCAAGATCTTCGGGATTGTGTTCTAAATTAAATGCCATGTTTTAGGGTTGATTTCTTAGAAATAAATACAAAACATACCTAAACTTAAAAGTAATGAAAAGGTGATAACAATAATAATAACTAAAATGTAATTATAACAAAATTAATCATTATTAACATTTTGATGATGATGAAGATGATCATAGTCACTATGATCATGATCATTATCATCGTCATCATCAAAATTTCAAGTGAACAATGCATCTGCAAGAAAATATCAATGGACTTCTTTAACATTTTTTCATATCATTATTTTGATTTAATATCTATATTTTCCATTAGTTTAACAATTTTAATGAGATGTAAGTTTCTACTTGTAAATGTGACTTGAATTTTAAATGGTGGCATTTGTTTTTAATATTATGATCTATTTGATTTGAACCTTTTCATTTTCTATATTTGTTTGTAATTTGATTTGTAACAGTTTTTTTTTTTGGGAAAATTATGTGAATGATATGCTTGGCTTGAACCTATATAAACCCGTCACCTGACTTTGAATTTAATTTGGTCTGTTTCTTCTTTTAATTTTTATGAATTGTTGAGTTAACTGATCTATGATTGTTCTTGCTTCATTTTTTCTGTGGTAGAAAATTTAAGAAAAGATAAATTTGACTTTTGTTTCAAAAAAGAATAACCGAAATATTTAAGTATGAATATACTGTTTCCATTTGGCCTTTGATCCATGGTCATGATGTTTTCTCCTTGAAATTATTAACTTGAATGTAGTGAAGGACAAAGTTGGAGCAAAAATTTCCCTTCCTGCATGTTCCCAAACTGAATAACCGTGTCTGAAACAGTTTGGTCTAGCATTTATGTACGGCTGTACATTAACATATCATAGCTCATGTCATCCTGCCCTGTACTGTAAAAGGTGAACTGGTTCCGTGTGATGCTGTCTATTTATATTGCACTACCTATACTGCACCAGTAGGCCTGCAATAAAATATATTTCATAAAATATTGTGCAACATAAGGACAAAGCTACACTACCCTCTTGTACCCTCATGGAGGTTTCATTGCAGGGTATCAGGTATACAACGCAGACAAATATCTTATGCCATGTGAAGATCATTGGACTATGTTGCTGAACTTGGTGTTGAGTACGATGACCTAAGTGGGCAATGTTGGCTTGGAGGTCCTCAAGTCTAGGCAATTCATTGATATCGGGGGATAGATATTGATAATAAGAAACAAAGGACTAGTAACACACTTAAGGGATAAAACATGAACTCTAGTATTTCTTTTATCGTCAGAAACTAAAGGATGCACTTTTCAGATAAATGCCATGATGCTTAGACACGCATAAGGTTCCTTTTCCCCATGTACATTCGAAACTTAAATACCATTTGACCCTGACAAACATGAATATTCAAACATGTAGATTCTTAGACATAGCAACTCAAGCATTGGTTGTGACAGCTCTTACCAATATTTAATAATGAACTTAAAAGTAGTTGTAGCCTCTTGTGACAATACCGCCTACGCTTGTTTTTTGAAACAATTGGAAAGCAGAAGCAAGAAATCCGGAAGGATCTGCTTGCACAAAATTAAAATTAAAAGAAAAAAACTCAAAGTTGTGACTTGAGCAGCCTTCAAACTATGAACCATTATTTTAGCATGAATCTGATTATGTGCTTTCTTGTTGTACTGTCATGCTAGACTCTGGAGAAGTGTCAGGCTAAGTTTGCACTTGAATTCCTTCTTGTTATTTATTTTAAGAGATAATTTGCAAGTCTGTTTTGCTCTGGTTAAAGAAAGTCATATGACCATCTATACAAAAATGTGCATTTGGAATAAAATGCATCTTTGATAATTACCTAAAATAAATTTGGGACTGGCATACAGGAGAAGCTATAGTTCTGGCTTTTGATGCATAGATATTGGATATAAAAATTGATATGCTTGGATGTTTTGAGCTCAACTTCACAGGAGCTGCAAGGAGGTTGGTTTGATTTCGACTTGGAATTAATCCATGGTGCCTAAACCATGACATTTGGACCCTGGCTCATCCTAAAAGTAGACCAAAGTCCATCAAATTGACTCAACTAAAACTGCTTAAAAGTCTGTTTGTACCCGTAGAATTTAGACCCAATACAAACCACCTCTAGTTGCACTTGACCCAACCAGTTCAGGCTTGTTTATTGTTCCTCAAGTCTAATTCATACTGTACCAAACCATGCAGACCTACTTCCCACTTGCGCCTTTTCCCCTTTTTTTTTGGGTACTCTTTCTCAGACCATGTTCCTTTGTTGCACCAAAACATGCTCTTGCAACATGCAAATTTGAAGCAGTGTTTTTAAATCAGACGAGCAACGTCAAGCATAAGCACTGGTGTGGGATCTTTCATAGATGCTTGTTGAAGTTCTTCAGCGTAAGGGATGTTTCTATGAATTCCTGTCTTGCAATTGATTGGTAATCAATATGTAGTTTGCTTTTCCATGTTGTGTCAGTAAATGCTTGTACTCTCTCTCTCTCTCTCTCTCTCTCTCTCTCAGTCCATTTAAATTAGGGCTTTCTTGTCATAACGTTGTTGTAATTACATTTCTGATTACATCCAACAACTTTGTCTTCTTAGACTCGGGCTCTGTTATATTGATGTTTAGAACAACTTCATGTCTCCTAATGGGAGTCAATAAATTTTTGTTCGCAAATCAATCTTAATTTGAACTGTCCCATATTTATGACAAATGTTTCTGATTTCTTGCAGGTGATATTTTGTTGCATTCAATGTTGCATTCTTTAAATAATGAGATATTGAACATATTATAATCTGTTTTATATGCTTTGCAGGAGAAAGAGTGGTTGTAGTTACTCATGGTGGTGTCCTGAGAGAACTGTACCAGCGTGCTGCCCCAACAAGGTCAATCAATAGGAAGATACACAACACGTCAGTGAATGTGTTCCATATTTCTGATGGAGATTGGATCTTAAAAACATGGGGAGACATAAGCCATCTTCACGAAACTGAGGTTCTCGACAGTGCCTTTGGTGGTGATAGAACTTCTGGGTAGTTTTTGCTCATTCAGATGAATAATTGATGCAACCTCATTGTTTGTCCTGAAGAAAATGGCACAGAATAATTAGTTAAAAGCTTTATAGATTAGACTTATGTTAAGCCATTCCTCCAACAAGGGTGATGAAGAGTCTCCCAAGGAACAAACAAGTCATCATAGCAATATATTTAACAATGTTATGATGCTGAATATCCTTTGAACAGGAGTCATGTGACCAAGATTTGTAACTGTTCAATCTGAGAATAGCTATATTCACGTGTGATATTTTGGATTGGAATTTGACCAATGTCTGTCGCCTTTTATCTGAGAAATGGCTATTCTGGCAAGGAATTTTATTGTTTTCACCACCGTTAACATTACCTGAGATAGCATTTATGATCCCTTCTCCAAGAATGCTGCAGTCGCTGCAGAGTAGCTGCAAATTGTTACAGTTCACCAACATGGGCACGTACACAGGTTTCTCGTAGTATGCTGTAGTAGCTGCAAATTGTTACAGTTTCACCAAAATGCACACATACACGGGATATTTTTTTCAGTAAAATTTTATTGAGTGGAATTTATGGCATTAATTTTTGCTAGCATTAGACACGTGATGGATGTAAAAGATGTAGATGTTCTTGCCTCGTAAAATTTCCTTTGGATAAGTTATATGAGGGAACATATTTGGATATGTGCGTTAGATGTGGGAGGTGGATGGTATGGATGAAGGCTAAGAGCTAAGAAATCCATCCGCATCTTCCGAGCTTGTAACTCTTTTCTCCCTCTTTTCAAAGGATTTAGGTTTCTGTCGCTTTATATATATATATATATATATATATATATATATATAGACACACACACAATGCAGTAAAGTTTTAGATTTAATTTTTTTTTAATCTTTGAATCCGTTACGGATCTCAGAGTTATTTATTATTATTATTTTTTTATTTTTAAGATTCATAAAATGATAGATTTAAGAGTTATTCATTTTTTTATTTATTTTTTAATTTTTGAGATTCATGATATATAACTTTAAAGGATAGAAAAGATGACTAAATTTAGATTTTAGATTTTATTACATTCAAATATAGGTAAATCAATCTTTTCCTTTCTTGTCTTTCTTTATATATATATATATATATACACACATACATACGTGTTTGTATTACTAAAAAATAAATATTCTATGTTAAAGCATTAGTCTCTCCAAATAGTCTATTGGTGAAACTAATTACCCAAAAAAAATTATTTAGTTAAGTTATTTATATGCTTTAACAACTACGAAGCAATGAGATGAATTTAATTTTCGATATCTCATATTTGGAATACTTGTTTGTTCTGATGCACACTCAAATTAGAATATATTAGTATGTTTGTTTCCTTTCTTTTTGATCTAATTGTTGGTCTTAAGTTTGGCTTATTTTATCATTCCTTTTCCTTTTTATTGCTCAATAGATTTAAAATTCTCTACAATTCTCCAATTAATCCAAGTCATGTTCCACTTGGAAAAAAAAAAAAAAAAACAAGCCATAACTTGAACGCAGAACTTCATGTCGCACAATTTGAAGTAGCCCAAAACTCTTAATCAAATATATTTTAGGAGGGGTTACATCTATACGAGATACATTGAGTATACTCTGACCGCGAGACCCAATCCCATTTTGAAGTGAGCCTTCGATAATGCCTTCCCCCCCTCCCCCCCCCCCCCCCCCCCCCCCCACCCCACCCCCCCACCACCCAATAAGAAGAAGCGAAGTCTCGACCCCCGACTTCACCCTTGTTTCTTTGACTGCCATTTTTCCCACTCGAAACTACCGATTCCCCTCTTCTCAACGCCCCGTACATATGGCTACGGGCCTCAATCAACTCGTAACAAACCATAACCGCCCAATAATCAGGAAATCCCATCTATCTGTCATCTAGAAATCGGGCCGAGCTCCTCCCTTCGGCCTCACTCCCATCGGAATTCCGACTTCCACCTGAGAGGCTGGCATCAGAGGACGCCGCCGTCTTCCATCCCCGGCGACTGCAGTCCTTCATCAGGTAGGCCATCCCTGCTTCTGATTTAGTTCCAGCCGATCTTTTGACCTGCGTCACTTTCGTCGCGGCCGGCCACCATCCGCCGCGTCAAGGCCGCGCTTCCTCGCCACTGCTGGCCGTTGGCCGCCGCCCTCCGATTGAGCTCCGATCGAGGAGCTCGGTCTCAGCTCGTGAAACCGGCGATCAGCTGTTGATTCGATGGAAAGGACCTTGTGCATCGGGCATGGTGCAGACGGCCCGCACCACGCATGATGGTTGGCTGTGCGTATCAAAAACAATTTTATCCTTCCATACATAACACTGCATGCGCGGCCAATCAGCACATGCACACGCTCGAGCTGATTTAAGAAAGAAAGCAATGGATTTTAGGATGAAGGCACTCTTCTTGATCCAACTTAGTAATACTCAAGTCAACTCATCTAAGCCTTTTTTTTTTTTTTCCCAACTATATGGGTACATGAATCTGCTTCCTCGACTTTGCTCTATTAAGACTAAGTTAACATTAAAATTATAAATAGTTATATTTTTTTTTAATTATTTTTATTCATATTAGTTTAAGTTTATCTTTATCCTTATCATATATTGTTAAAAGATTACTCTTTCTAACTGAAGCATCTAAGTATCTTCATTGTATATGTCTAAACTATCATAATCGATTTTCTTTTATTTTATCTTCAATTGGGGCTACTACTATCATTTCTTTTATATATTTATTTCTAATTCTATCTTTTAAAGTTTTACCATATATCCATCTTAACATACACATTTCTGTTATATTTAATTTATCATATATTATTTCAATATTGCCCAACACTCTGCTCCATATAGCATAGCTGGCCTAATAGCAGTTTTATAGAATTTTTTTTTAATTTTAATAGGATGCATCGATCATACAATACTCCCAAAGCACTTCTCTACTTAATTCATCATGCTTTAACTCTATGATTCACATCTTCGCCTAATTCATCTTCTTGCTAGATAATTGATCCCAAATACTTATTTTTCTCTCCTTGATATCTTTTGGCTTGTAATCTTCACTGTTTCTTCATTTGTATTTCTATTCCTACTAAAATTATATTTCATATATTCAGTTTTAATTCTATTAATCTTAAAATCTTTAGATTCTAAAGCCTTTCTTCAAATCTCTAGCTTAGTATTTACTCAAGATTTAGTTTCATCAATCAACACATATCATCTGCAAATAACATACACCATGAGATATCATTTTGAATATGTTTGGTTAATTTATCTATAACTAATACAAAAAGATACGAACTTAAGGCAGATCCTTGATGTAAACCTACAGAATTGAAAACTCATTAGTTTTTCCTATTGTTGTTTTAACAATAGTTATTACTCTATCATACATATCTTTTATCAATTTTATGTATATTTTAGTAAGTTATTTTTCTCTAAAATTCACCATATTATTTCTTTAAGTATTCTATCATATACTTTCTCTAAATTAATAAAGACCATATGAAGGTCTTTTTTTCTTTCCCTATACATCTCCATGAATCTTTTTAATAAATAAATAGCTTCCATAGTCGATCTTCCAGGCATAAATCCAAATTGATTATTTGACATCAAAGTTTCAGCACTTATTCGATTTTTTATTACTCTCTTCCATAATTTCATTGTATGACTCATCAGTTTAATCCCTCTATAATTTGTACAATTTTAAATATATATTTTATTTTTGTATCTGGGTATTAATATGCTTTTTCTTTAATCATCCGACATTCTTTAGTTGCTATAATCTTGTTAAATAAATTGGTTAACCACATGATTCCAATTTCTCTTGAGCCTTTCCAAACCTCATAGGGATCACATTTGGCTCTAATACTTTTGCATCTTTTATTTTATTCAAAGCCTTTTTAACCTAAAGCATGCTAAATTTTTGAAAAAAATTATGTTCATTTGTTACTCCTAAGTTATCACACTCTTCAACCCTTAAATTTACTAATTTATTTTATTTAATAGTTTTTTAAAATAAATTTTTTATCTTTCTTCCTTTACTAAGACTCTTTCATCTTCATCCTTAATACATTTAATTTATTCATATAATTTTATATTTTACTCTACATTTCATTTTTATCCATATGTCTGCTACTATTATCCCATATCTTGAAGTTAAACTTTCTCTTGGAATAACTATATAATTTTGCATATTATTTTATCTATCTTTATAGTTAAAAAAAGTCTATTTGACTTTTATTAGTCTACTTTTAAATATTATTAAATGTTCACCTCTCTTTTTGAAACAAGTGTTTGTTATTGTTAGATCATATGCCACTGCAAAATCTAATAAGCTCACGCCGGCTTCATTCCTATCTTCAAATCCATATCCTTCATGTACCATTTCATATCCATCCCTCTATTTACCTATATGTCCATTAAAATCTTCTCCTATATATATCTTTTTTCCTTGTGGTATTTCATGCATTACTTCATCTATGTCTTCCTAAAATTATGTCTTAGTATATTGGTCTAATCTTACTTGTGGTACATATGCACTAATTATATTAATTATATTATTTTTAATTATAAATTTTAATGATATAATTCAGTCTCTTTTTCTAATTACTTAACAACATATTTCTTAAAATTTCTATCTACAACTATTCCTACTCTATTTTTATTTTTATGTTTTTCAATGTAATATAATTTATATCCTGTATTATCTATTTCTTTAGATTTTTCATCTATCCATTTAGTTTCTTGTAAACATATTATATTTACTTTTCTCCTAATCATAGTGTCCACTATCTCTATAGCTTTACATGTTAGTGTTCCTATGTTTCAAGTTGCTACTTTAAGATGACTATCATGGACTAACTTTTTTACCCATACTCGTCCATAATGCAGAAACCCTTGCTCACTTATCACCTTATCCGGCATCGGTGCGGCGCTCTTGTCCATTTTTTGAAACATCCGAAGGCAAATGCAACGCATCTCTTAACAAGGACATCCTGGCCCTTCGCATAGTTTGATTTAGTAAATTCATTTTTAAAGGATCTGATAAAGTTTTACATTGACTGTCAGCTACCTAATGCAACCCTCCTCCTTTACCCAGGCTTGGGATCGGCCTTGGTGGAGTTATCCAACTTAGTAATCCGAACCCAATAATTCAAGCCAGCTTGGATTAAACTCAACCCAATTCGATTAAGTCTGAACCAATTCCAAACCTAGCCGAGCCTGATTAACCCAAAATCAATCCAATTAAATTTGATCAAATCTAATTTTAGATCAAGTCTGAGTTCAATTATTGTTGAACTAACCGAATTTAATAAGACCCGGATCCAGTTAACCTAATTTGAACCAGACCAGGACCAATTGATCCAGATTTGAACCAAATTGAACCAATTTGAATCCAGATCAAACCAAATTGTTCCAAATCAGACTCAATTGAGGCCAGATTGAGTCAATTTGCTTCAATTGAACCTGGACCAATTCGAATTGATCTAATTGAGCCCTATTTAGAAAGATTCCTGATCTAATTAGACCCTAATTGACCTAATTAAACCCTAATTGATCTAATTGAAGCTTAATTAGAGGGATAATTGACCTAACTAAACTCTAATTAGTTCAATTAGTTGTTAAATGATGGAGTATTAGCCAAATTGAGCCCTAATCAAAGGAATCCTAGCCTAATTAAATTCCAATTAGAAGAGTCTTAATCTAATTAGACCTTAACTAAGTCGATCTTGCCTGGACCTAAACCTAATTGATTAGAACTTGACCTAATTGACTTAAATGGATCTTAATTTGATTCTAATTGATCTAATTAAGCTTGGATGGGTCCCAATTTAACCTTAACTACTTGTATCCAAATCTGTTTAAATCTAAATTTCAAGATGATTCTAACCATGTGATCTAACTAGATTGAAGATTAATTGAATGATAAACGATGAATTTGAGATTATAAATGATCGCCTATTTGAGAGTGAGCAAGCGTTTTAGGGCATGAATTGGTGCATTGATATTGTATGAGGATTTGTGGTGGATTATATTTGGATTTATGGATTGCGAGTAGAAGGAAAAACCTTATATCTTGATAGGTATGTAGGAATCTTATATTTTGTGGATTTATGAGATCCTTATACTTTTATGAGATATGGATAGTTTTCTTACAATATTTTTAACGATATGCATCATGATTTTGTACTTGTAATTTTATCAGCATGTTCAACTATATATGCATGTGACTTATGTTAGTTATGATTTTACGATTTTCAGTTATGTATAGATATGATATTTTATATTATGATAGCTTGGTTGTTTATGTTGATGATGTGGAGTTGAAGATTGTTTTGCAATTTAAAATATTAAAAGAAGTAATGGGATGGAATGAAAAAAGGCATGTGGACCACTCATAGGAATGCGGTGGGTGGCACTAGCGATCATGTCCATTATGATGACCGTTTGGTCACTAGTGACTGGATCTGTGGTAATGATTGTATGCTCATTAGTAATTAGGTCTGTAGTGGTGCCTATATGTTCACTTGTGTGGAGCTAATTGTGGCCTAGAGTGATGGCCAAACTCAGTTTTCAATACTTGATATAGATTGGTTGGTGATAGATACATGGTATAGTTCTATCCTGCCTTGGCTTATGGTTGTAGCTTAGCTTAGCTTAGACACATAGCATTGGTGACTGGGTTCACTATGATGACTGTGTCCTCATTAGTGGCTGGTTGTATAATGATGGTATATATTCACTAGCGGCTGAGTTTGTAGTGGTGGTTATATGCTCGCTGGTATAGAACCAGTTTTGT
The DNA here is from genome assembly GCA_900491605.1 of Calamus simplicifolius. Lineage (NCBI taxonomy): Eukaryota > Viridiplantae > Streptophyta > Magnoliopsida > Arecales > Arecaceae > Calamus > Calamus simplicifolius. Next base: position 630,999 of record UESW01004599.1, read on the forward strand.
TATATGTGGCGATTAGATTAGGTTTATAATACGTGACATTAGTGTAAAAACTAACTTGGTGTAAGGTGGTGGTCAGATTAAGTCTATGCACATGAAGTACTGGCATGGTTGATTCCCAAGTATTTATCATCCGAGTGTTCTGCTATGATGATTTAGGATGTAGTATCGAGGTGATGTAGTCCAATGTCATGGATGATAAAAATTGATAACCTTTTCTATATTTGACTCATGGTTTATGTTATGTTGTTTACAGAATGATTTATTTTATCATATATATTATTTAAATATTATATAAATAATTTACTGCATATTTATATTTATTTGTATAAGGAGTCTTGCTGAGCTGTGAGCTCATATCATATTTATCATATCTTTTATAAAGCTTGAGAATTTGGAGACAAAGCGGGGCTTTGGACTAGTTGAGAGAGACTTTGTAGATAGATCGATTTCATAGTAGTATTTGTAAAGACAATAGCATAGTTTGAGGATAATAAATTACATTTTCATTTAATATTATGATTTGAGTTGTGTATATGTGAACCCCCCGTTTCGTCCACGGATCCTCACATTGGGAGGATCCGTCATTGTTACGGAGGAAGGGAGGCGCCGCCGCTTCCTCCGCCACTGTGGACAGCATGGCAAGGGAGGCGCCGCGGCCGTACCCGCACGCGGGCGGCTCCCCAACTCCGCCAGTCAAAGAGATTGGCGGCCCTCTTCACACGGACAGGGGAGGGGTTAACCCTCCCCTCGCCATGATATAAGGAGGGGGGGAGCACCCCTCCTTCCTGCCATGATCAACATCCCCCCAGCCTTAAGGTAAGAAGTAGAGACAACGCAGAGAGAGAGGGGAATGAGAGAGAGAGGTGGAACCAAGCCGGTTCACGGCTTGATTCGGGCCCGGCGGAGTGGCCGTCGCCTCGCCGGGACTGGGGGGCGGCCAATGGCCCTCATCGGCAGCGGGCGACCATCCGGTGAGGGTTCGATCGGCCGTGGTGGCCGGCCGTGCCACCGGCACAAGCCGTGTGCCGCGGACAGTGAGGGAGAGAAAGAGAGAAATAGAGGAAGAAAGAGAGATTGGGAGACAGCCATGGCGGCGGCCGGCTCTGGCCCGGTCGCCGACGGCCGGGCTGCCCAGAAATTGGCCGGCGGCGGCCCTGGTCGGCGACGGCCCTTGCCGCCGGCACAGCTTCACCCCTGTTTCGGATGAAAAAGGGGAGGCGGGTAGGGAAGGAGGCATGGGCCGGCTGGGCCGTCCCACGTTGGGCCCTGTTGGGCCGGCTCATGAGCCATTTTGGGGCTGTATTTTGGGCCCCGTATTGGGCCGGGAACGGAGAAATAAAAATATGATCCGATTCGACGTTGATTCTAGTTTCTTGGGGTATTTTTATTTCTTCATTCGGGCTTACATATTGAGAGATATTCGAGCTCAAAGTTGGGCCCATGATTAGACTGGGTAGACCATAGGGGATGCTTTATTATTCCAATTTTAGGGATTTAATTGTGGAAATTAATGTTGTAGGTAACTAGATGTTTGCATAGCTGATTTACAGTTTGGGATTAGCGTACTAAGGTAAGAAGCTAATTATCATGATTTCATGAATTATTTAATATATAAATCTTTGGATTTATGGCTATATGCATATTTATGAAATGAGATAAAAATAGAATTTGTTATTTAATTTGATAAATAGTACCATGAGTATGCAATTGGGTATCTGTTATAATTATATGTAATTGCTAATATTTTGCAAAGTAATAGATTATAAATGTGCAAAAATTGAATGACGTGATTTTTTGGCTTTGCAAAATATACTGGTACTATTGATGTATTTTATGCTATGAATGTACAAACCATTATATATGTGACATAAGGAGCTTATGCTCATGATGATGTATGATGTGCTACATGCAAATATGATGATGATATGTATCGCTGCGGTTCTCATATGATGTGAAACGATGTGAAATGCCAAGAGATCCCGCCACCTTCACATGAGAAGATATGTGGAGGACACACATCTAGAGAATGTGATGTGATTGATATATGGCATAACGCACACATCTAGAGGATGTGTTGTGATTGATTATGATATATGGCATAATGCTGATACCAGGACCCTTCCTCTTAGGGGACATTAAAGAGTGATACACCAGATGGGTGTTGTAGGGCCGTGGGACACATAAGAAATAATAATCATATAAATACAGTGGGTTTGTTTACATTGCATATTTCGGCATTTATTATATAATTAAGCTTCCAAAATTATTTGAGTTGATGACATGCATGTTTGATAACATGATGAATGTATTTGAAATTGAAAGTTTTATACATGAAAATGTGATTTGATGATATCTTGAAATGATGAAATGATTATATTATATGATAGTAGGCTTATTTATGAGTGTGAATCTCACAATGTTTTTCAGAGCCACAAGACTGAAGAATGGGATTTGGGGTAGTTAGAGCTTCTATCAGAGCAATTAAGATCCAACATTTTGTTGTAACCCCATTGATCTATGTATGATGGGCATGTAGCCCAAAACTCATAATTATGGCTTGTATTAAAGTTATTGACTCTGAATGACATAGAGGTATTATCCTTTCTTGAATAAATTGGATTATATTTGAGGATGCCTTGCATGCCAGGCATGCGGCTGGTTGCCACCCGTGGATCCCACATTGGGTCTGGGGCGTGACAGTTTTTATGGTATCAGAACCTAGGTTTGACCTTAGGGACAAACATATGATGACACTAGGCAAAGTAGTAGAATGACACTGGAAGGGTAATAACTCTAAGATGATTTTAAGTAAATGTGTTTTGAGAGCCTAAAATTTAGAAGTCTATAATGATGTTGACTGGACTTTAGCCCTGGCAGAAATTAATAATACCCTGTCACACAAGAAGTCAGTGACATGATGAGGGCTTCTGGTTTAGTGACCCTGGCCAGCCGGGAGACTAAGTGACTCCTGAAGGTTCTGGCTACGTGGGCTTGGTTGGGAATAGCCAACAACAAATTTAGACCCTTAGAGAACATGGGTACATGAGACTTTAATTTAATATGCAATACAAGGTAGATGAATAAATGGAATATTATGCAACAGTTGGAAGTTGCAATTGATGACAATGTGGCATTTTCATATTTTGATTTAGTAGATGTTTGAATTTTGAATTATTAAATCTGAATTTGAATGCGGATATATATATATAGTGGATTTTACTAAGAGGACTTGCATTATTAAAATTGCATGTTCGAGGCTAATTTGTTGGTTATGAAGATGATTGATACTGATATTATTGAAATGGTTGACTACGTAGTGTCACAATGGATTATTTAGGAAGAATATAAGATCTCGAGTTTTGAGACGAATAAGGTTCATGTAGACCCTGTGAATCATTGGGATTGATTTTGGTTATGAATATTCAAATGTTTTGAAGGTAGCAAGTGAAAGATTCTTAGCAGTGATAAGAATAAGATAAATTACACTGATAAAGAATTTCATAAGGATTTGCATCTGTTAATAGATTCTGAATCAAGATGGTAGAACACTAATCTATCATGCCTACTTACCATGCCTCTCTTCGTGGTTCTAGGTAGGTATTTTTTACCCAGAATGGATAAATTGTTAATCAGCCATAAGTGGCTTGAATCTTTTCAAGGAAAGAGGAGGAGATGATTTTATTTTTGATCAATTATGGAAGATGGCGGAAGATATCTAATATGACTTTCAAATCAAAGAGAGATTACTATAATTTTCTAAATGTATCTTTTGGGTGGTAAGCGCATCTTCAATCTCTATAGACCTTATAAGCCATGCATCCCATCTGAGCTAGATCAGTGAGGTCACTTGAGATATTCAAAGGAATTGAATTAGTTAATTATGATAATTATAAAAAATGTCTGAGTTATTACCTTAATGCTCATTGATGTTAGCTTGAAGTATTCAAGAGTGAAACCAAGTATGTTATGATGATTTAATTAAAAATTAAAAATAAGCGTCGTAATGATTAATGACATATTTAGAAGTTGCAGAGCACTTGAAGAAGACTATCTTATATCTGGTGCAATGGTAAACTGATTAAATTGAGTCCGAATCCATTAGACTCATTTTTTTCGAATAGAGGAATTTTTGTAAGGCTTGGCGGATAGTCTGAGAGAATCATACAGATTCTGGAGGACATGTTGCGAGCCAGTGTGATGGACTTGGGTGTGCTTGGGATAACCACTTATTTTAGTGGAATTTTCTTACAATAACAGCTACCAAGCCAGTATCCAGATGGCTCCATTTGAGGCTTTATATGGTAGGAAATGCAAATCTCCCTTATGTTGGGATGACGTAGGAGAGAGAAAATTGTTGGGCCCTGAACTGATTCGACAGACAGTAGAAAATGTGCAATTGATCAAGGGACGACTTCGCACAATGCAGAGCCGATAGAAAAGCTATGCTGATGTGAGAAGAAGGAAGCTAGAATTTCAGATTAGAGATCATGTCTTCCTGAAGATATCATCAACCAAAAATGTGATGAGATTTGGGATTAGAGGTAAACTGAGTCCACGATAGATTAGGCCATTTGAGATTCTGAGCAAAGTAGGGGAGGTGGCTTATTGCCTAGCATTACCTCCGGTACTCTCTGGGGTACACAATGTATTTCATGTATCCATGTTGAGAGGTACATTTCTGACCCCAGCCATATGATAGAATTTGAGCCCATACAACTAAGGAAGTATCTAACATATGAGGAGCATCCTGTGCGTATTATGGACCGCAAGATCAAGTTTTAAGACGGCGTAGCATTCCTTATGTCAAGGTTCAGTGGAGTAACCATTCTGAGAGAGAAGCTACTTGGGAGCTTGAGAAGAAATTAAAGAGAAATATCCTCAATTGTTTGTAATATAGCATATGTAAATGGAAAGAAGATTAATCATATGATCAAAGTTTTGGATTCTAAATGTTATATGAAGTACATCAATTTCGAGACCAAAATTTTTATAAGGAGGGGAGAATGTGAACCCCCCGTTCGTCCGGATCCTCACATGGGGAGAATCCGCCATTGTTGAGGGAGGAAGGAAGGCGCCACCCCTTCCTCTGCCACTGTGGACATCATGGCAGGGGAGGCGCCGCGGCCGTACCCGCATGCGGGCAGCTCCCAACTCCGTCAGTCAAAGAGATCAGCGCCCCTCTTCACACGGACACAGGGAAGGGGTTAACCCTCCCCTCGTCATGATATAAGGAGGGGGGAGCACCCCTCCTTCCTGCCATGATTAACATCCCCCAGCCTCAAGGTAAGAAGCAGAGACAGCGAGAGAGAGAGAGGGAATGAGAGAGAGAAGTGGAACCAAGCCGTTCACGGCTTGGTTTGGGCCCGACGGAGTGGTTGTTGCCTCGCCGGGCCTGGGGGGCGGCCAGGGCCCTTACCGGCGGTGGGTGACCGTTCGGTGAGGGTCGGCCGGCCGTGGTGGCCGGCCGTGCCACCGGCACAAGCCGTGTGCCACGGACCGTGAGGGAGAGAAAGAGAGAAATAGAGGAAGAAAGAGAGAGATTGGGAGACAGCCGCGGCAACGACCGGCTCTGGCCGGTCGCCGACGGTCAGGCTGCCGAGAAATTGGCCGACGGCGGCCCTGGCCGCCGGCACGGCTCCCCCCTGTTTCGGATGAAACAGGGGAGGCGGGTGGGGAAGGAGGCGTGGGCCGGCTGGGCCGTCCCACGTTGGGCCCTGTTGGGCCGGCTCACGAGCCGTTTTGGGGCTGCATTTTGGCCCCGTATTGGGCTGGGAACGGAGAAATAAAAATATGGTCCGATTCGGCGTTGATTCTAGTTTCTTAGGATATTTTTATTTTCCCATTCGGGCTTACATATTGAGAGATATTCGAGCTCAAAGTTGGGCCCAGGATTAGACTGGGTAGACCTTAGGGATGCTTTATTATTCCAATTTTAGGGATTTAATTATGGAAATTAATGTTGTAGGTAACCAGATGTTTGCATAGCTGATTTACAGTTTGGGATTAGCGTACTGAGGTAAGTAAGCTAATTATCATGATTTCATGAATTATTAATATATAAATCTTTGGATTTATAGCTATATGCATATTTATGAAATGAGACAAAAATGAAATTTGTTATTTAATTTGATAAATAGTACCACGAGTATGCAATTGGGTATCTGTTATAATTATATGTGATTGCTAATATTTTGCAAAGTAATAAATTATAAATGTGCAAAAATTGAATGATGTGATTTTTTTGGCTTTGCAAAATATACTGGTACTATTGATGTATTTTATGTTATGAATACAAACCACTGTATATGTGATATGAGGAGCTTATGCTCATGATGATGCATGATGTGCTACATGCAAATATGATGATGATATGTGTCGCTGCGGTTCTCATATGATGTAAAACGATATGAAATGCCAAGAGATACGGGACCCACCTCCATAGAAAAGATATATGGAGGACATACATCTAGAGGATGTGATGTGATTGATATATGGCATAATGCATACACATATAAAGGATGTGTTGTGATTGATTATGATATATTGCATAATGCTGGTACCAGGACCTCCTCTTAGGGGACATTAAAGAGTGATACACCAGATGGGTTATAGGGCTGTGGGACACAAGGAAATAATAATCATATAAATACAGTGGGTTTGTTTACATTGCATATTTGGGCATTTATTATATAATTAAGGTTCCAAAATTATTTGAGCTGATGACATGCATGTTTTGATAACATGAATGTATTTGAAATTGAAAGTTTTATACATGAAAATGTGATTTGATAATATCTTGAAATGATGAAATGATTATATTATGATAGTAGGCTTCCTTGAGTGTGAGCTCATATAAATCTCACAATGTTTTTCAGAGCCACAAAACTGAAGAATGGGATTTGGGGTAGTTGGAGCTTCTATCAGAGCAAATTAAGATCCAACATTTTGTTGTAACCCCATTGATCTATGTATGATGGGCATGTAGCCCAAAACTCATAATTATGGCTTGTATTAAAGTTATTGACTCTGAATGACATAGAGGTATTATCCTTTCTTGAATAAATTGGATTATATTTGAGGACGCCTTGCATGCCAGGCATGCGGCGGGTTGCCACCCGTGGATTCCACATTGGGTCTGGGGCGTGACAATATATGCTGAGGATGAATAAGTTTCACATGCTCTTAGGGTTTTGTTTTAAGGGTCTATATGGCTGTATCACGAGATCCCAGTCCGGATAGCGGTTCTGAGGCATGATTGTAACACTCTTCTTGTTCGGTATGGCCAGAATGGTGACATGAAGAGAAGCTTAGAGCTTTTTAGGGAAATGAAATTGAAAGGATTCTTGCCTACATTGGTATCTGATGGTATTGGTATAATGGGTTCTGCAAGAAGGGCAAATTATGGATGGACAAATATATTGATTTTGGAGATGAAAACATTGGGATTGCAGCCAACTGTGCAAATTTCCAATAATGTGATTGATGTTGGGGGTTAGCATGGTTCAGTAGTCAAGGCAAAAGCAGTTCTAAGGTAGATGATTAGACTTGGCTCTGAACTTGTGAACATTTTGATCTGTGGGCTTTGTCAGGATGGAAATGTTGGAGAGACTCAGCTTATTCTGAGAGAGGCCATTAAGAAGTGGTTGGTTTTGAAAAAATTTATACTCCCATCATTCATGAGTACTACCAGAGTGTGGAGATTGCTTTGGCATTGAACTTGTTCATTGAGAGGATGGACCTAAACCTGACCTGGTAACTTAGGCAGCTCTAATTCATGGACTTGTTCTCCTTTGGGTTTCACTTCCATGAAACTTTGTATCTGAAAAATCAAGTTGGGTTTTCAAAATCTAGTGGAACTTCAATTTTGGATGTGAACCTGACCTGGTAACTTATGCAGCTCTAATTCATGAACTTCAATTCTGGATGTGAGGGTCTAATCTAGCAACATGTTATAACAGAATTCTTGATTCTGAAAATGCTATGCAAATGAAACTTTGATATTGAATTTGATACTTCAAGATTTAGTAGTTTCAAAGATGAAACCTGGAAGCTAGTTTGATGATGCTGCTATGAAAACCAAAATAACTCTGTAATTGACTTGATTTGAATGATTGAATTAGATATCAGGAAAAGGAAATATCATAATAGTGCCCTTAATGAAACTTTACATTTCATGTATCAACACTTCGTGAACTCTGAAAATAAATATATTTTGAAAACCTTGATACCCTTTAATTGTGACTGCCATCTTAGAGAATAGCTGAACATATTTTTATACCTGCCTGGACAAATTTTTTAATTGAGTCTTCCAGGTAGTTTTTGTTGGGGTTTAATCCTCGATGAACGCCAGTGGGATCAACCTCACTGGAGAAGTACCCTGGGCTTTTACCTTTGTTGCCAATGATCAGATTGGTGCAGTGGCAAAGCGTTTGCTTTTGAACCCCTTGATCCTGGATTCAAAACACCGCAGCTCCCTTTATTCTAGGATTTATTTTAATAAATCTTCTTTGCGGGCTGAAACTCTCTCCTTCCCAAATTCTTCCATTGGAGCACATCCTTTTTCGTGAAGAGAGACTTCACGTCCAAGTTCCTACGTGAGACCTCCTCTCACCTTTTCTTGGCATTGACTAAAGCTTTGACTTCTCTCTTCTTCACGATGAGACCTCCTCTCACCTTTTCTTGGCGTTGACTAAAGCTTTGACTTCTCTCTTCTTCACGTGCAACTGTGAAGTCCTTTGGAAGGAAAACGCCCACGTCCTGGAGAAGCCTTCACGTAAGCCTCCCCCAGCACCTTCACGCGACCCACGGAGCCTCCATGCAACGTGATACTTCCGATTCCTAGGAGGGCCTGGCACCGATCCTTGTTGCGGTTCTTGGGAGGCACTAGAGGCCCCACGATGTGCTTCCAAGAGACTTGACTACTCCGTGCCTTTTTTGTTGGATCATGAATCCCTCCGGCGCACGGAGAGTAGGAAGGAGGAGGAAGAGGATGGGGAGAAGAAGGTGAAAAAAAATTCTTGGTAGAAAAGAATCTGTTCTCTATTCCATAAACCCTAGAGACTAGGATTTAAATACATGATCAAGTCCTCTGTCCATAAACCCTAAGGACTAGAGTTTAAATCCATGACGGAGTAGGATTGGCCCAGACTTTCCAAAAACTCCCATGGACTAATCCAATGAGATTAAACTAATCCCCAAACCCGTGTACGCCCGAACTTGATTTAATCTCAAACCTTGGACTCACACCCAGCCCAATACAAGTTAGCCCCCTTAGGCCTTGATAGCACCACACCAGGCCTAACAGTTTTATACTGGAGTCTTACTTACAAACTACACCCTTTTCATAATCCTTGTGCCAACATCTATTTCTGGTATTCTTCCCTGCTCTAAATTTTCCAAGAGCTACAACCTCCTTCTGCACCCCTTGTCCATTCTTTCAATTTAGATAACCAAGATTTTGTTTTATTAGTCAAAATTTTGATTTTCAATATTAGTTTAGTTTCCCTTTGTCCTTTACACTTAATGTAGTTTGTCCTTCTTTGTCTTTTTTTTTTTCCCTTCCCAAAGGGCTGATACGCAAAAAGAAAAAAAATGAGAGCATAAACTTTAAAGAACTCAGTGAACAGATAACATCAAAAAACATGAATGTATGTAGAACACAGATATACACACATGCATGCCTATGAGAATCCATGAATTAGCATATTTGTGATAACATAGCAAAAGACAAAAGAAAATAATTATGAATTCATCTTTTATTTTATCTCATATGGGCATATTGGCCATTTTCACAGAGCAGATAATCCATCACCATCATGCCAATTGGAAAGGGCTGGAGAACTGTGGTCCGCCTACGTAATGGTCTTTTGGTTGGTCCATAATGTATTAAGTGCCAGATCCCAGCAGGCTATGCAATTGATGCTGTCCTGATAGTTGGCACAATTTCTTGAAGATCTGCTTGAGCAATCGCCAAGTCTAGATTTGTTCTTCCGATATGTAGTCTTGTGGATGTCGATGGGCTGGTCCAGCAGCCGCACATTCAGCTAGATTGGTATCTCAGTCTGTAGTCATCCATTCCCAGATTGAAATTCTCTAAATGAAAAATGTCAACCAACCTAGCTTAATCCTATTGACATTGTTGTAAGTATGTGGTCACAGGGTTACTGCAAGAGCTGTCATTACCTTTGGTATGCATGCAGACGCTTAAATATCATCATCTTGTTTTTGTCTTCCACCTCAGAAAATTTGCTGGCTGATTTGGAAAAGCAGTCTTTCCACTGCAACATGTTGCAGACTATGTTGGAAGAGATTACTTTGAAAAGAATGTTTGCAATTTCATGTAGTGGAAGCAAACGCCAATTTGGTCCTTTATATGCTTTTTTTTATACTGAAATACCAATAGCGGTGCCATGATTGAACTACTCATTTTCCTGGTGATTCTTAAAGCTAGAAGGTTGATGTGAAACCCAACAGTGATGTTCTTAACCTTTCTCTGAGAATGTTATGAGAGACACTAGATAATTGTAGGCATGATAATTCATTTGGTGAGAGGAATGACATTTTATTTTAGCTGCAGAGGAGATAACCTGAAACACAATAATAGAGGTTTTGACTAGTCCATGATTGGATGTTTTCATTTTCCAACCAATCTTTGGTCTGAATGATTGGGTATTCGATGAATCCATTTTTTTATGGTCCTTGTATGATTTGGTGACAGGTAATGAGTGGTATCATCATATTGGTGGAAGAGGTGCTCCTTTCTGTTCTGGTAGGCCAGACCTTGATTAGACTATGACGGAGGCTAGTGACAAGGATACTGAAGCAGGTACAAATCAATGATTTTTTCCCTTCTCTCTTTAGCGAGTTATAGGAAATGGTGGTGAGATTTTACCACTACTTTATCTTGGGTCAGTCAAATTAGGTGATTCCTAAAGAACTAGTTTTGATAATTCAAACTATTTTAGATCTAGCCAAATTTTCTTGACTTTTAATTGGATAGGTTCATTTGGATTCTGATCCAAATCATGAATGTGGAGATCGAGACTTTTTTGGTCAAAGCAGGCCAGGTTTGGATTGCAAGTTTCATTGTGTTTTCAGCTATGCAGGACAATGGACTGGGACTGAGGATAATGTTTTGGTAAAACTCTAGCTGGATTGATTTGCATATTGCTTTCTGGTTCTCTCCTGTTTGGTGGGGGGTGAATGAATTGTTAGAAGCTAGTTACAGAATCTCCTTCACCTAGGCTGAAATCCCTTCATTTGATTTGCATCACAGAAACAATTAACATCACACCATTAATAGTTAAAAAGAGAAGAAAGAAGGAACTTCTGTAGCACCTTGACAGGTTTCAGAGCTTAGACCTCTGAGTAGAGGAGCAATCAACCGCTTCGGCTAGATCCAAATTGGTTTTTCATAGGCTTTCATGGCAAGGTTAGCTTAGTCAAGCTTATAATGATAAGGCTAACTATTTCTTCTAACAAAATTGTTTTTGGTGCAAATAACATTGCCAGCATGCATGGAACGTTTGGAATGAATTAAGATGAGTACGGATGTAGGAGCATTTATGATGGAGAAATTATTTTCTGCAAGAAAAGACAAATGATGTTGCCCTCTCACCTTGCATTATGCTGTAATCTTTCATCTCTCTGTTACCTATATTTTTAGGCACAGAGAGATATGGGAGTTATCTTTTTTTTTTAAACAAAAAAATTAATAACAACGAGAGCTATCCTTTGGTAATGCAATGACTGGATGTCAGAGTCGTTCCATTGGAATTATTTTAACTAGAAGAGAATTACAAGTCAATTTAATGGCTCAAAAAATATGGAGAGCAATAAGAGTAAGGATTCCCTTGATTTGATTGGATTTGATCTGAAAATTGAAGGCAGATACTGGAAGAGAAATCAAAAACCAACAGACCTGTCCGTGTGCAACAATTGAGCCCTTTGTGAAGCATGGCTCGGTAAGGCATTTCCCAAAAAAAAAAAAAAAAATGTATATATTGATGAACCTAAATGTCTGTCTTTTTGCACTCCACCTCCTGTCCATCTTTCCCTGCTTAAGGAGTTGATCAAAAATGAAGTGGTGACATCTTGGGAAGATACGTATGGGCAATTGAATCAATTTTCTTCCCCATATTCATTTCTCAACAACAAGTACCAAAATTTTAGCATCTCTTTGGATTTTATTGTTGTTGTGAGATGATGGCAGGAGAGCATGGGAGGCCATGGACGACAACGAACCTGTCTCTCAAACAGTCCAAACCCCCCAACTCTTGATAAAGATGGAATTTGACTGCAAGTCACTTCTTGTGTAGACTCATGTACTTTGCTAGCCTGGTAAGTTGGCAACTTCTCTCTCTTAATTAGATAAGAATAATTGATTGTAATACTTAAATAAATTTCACCACACATGTAAACAATAGCATTGCCATATTCTACATGGGAGATCATCGGCTCTCTCTAAATCTCTCCTCTATGAATTGACATAAATTTAGATTAATTAACCCAGGTGCTAGATATCGAGTGAATGGATTTGTAATAGGATGAAGATGAAAGAGTTTTAGTAAAAGAAGAAGAAATAAAAGAACGATGAAAAAGTTATTTTTAAAAATTATTAAATAAAGATAATTTAGTAAAGTTAAGGGTAGAAGGATGTGATAATTTAGGAGTAATAAATGGGCATAATTTTTTTTGTAGATTTAGCGTGCTTGAGGTTAAAAAGCTTTGAGTAAAATGAAAAATGTAAAACATTAGGACCAGATGCGATCCTTATTGAGGTTTGAAAAGGCTTTGAAGAAATTGGAGTCATGTGGTTAACCAATTTATTTAATAGGATTTTAGCAACTAAAAGAATGTCGGATGATTGGAGAAAAAGTATGTTAATACCCATATACAAAAATAAAGAAGATATTTAAAATTGTATAAATTATAGAGGGATTAAGCTAATGAGTCATACAATAAAATTATGGAAGAGAGTAATAGAAAATTAAATAAGACATGAAACTTTGGTGTCAAATAATCAATTTAGATTTATGCCTCAAAGATCGACTATGAAAGCTATTTATTATTAAGAAAATTAATGGAGAAATATAGAGAAAGAAAAAAAAACCTCTTCATATGGTCTTTATTGATTTAGAGAAAGCATTATCTAGAGAATAATGTGATGGGTTTTAAAGAAAAAAAGTTACCAAAAGGTAAATAAAATTAATAAAGATATGTATAATAGAGCAATAATTATTGTTAAAACAATAATAGGAGAAACTAGTGAGTTTTCAATTACTATAGGTTTACATCAAGGATCTGCTTTAAGTCCGTATCTTTTTGTATTAGTTATGAATGAATTAACCAAATATATCAAATGATATCCCATGGTGTATGTTATTTACGATGATATAGTGTTGATTGATGAAACTAAATCTGGAGTAAATGCTAAGCTATAGATTTGGAGAGAGGCTTTAGAATCTAAAGGTTTTAAGATTAATAGAACTAAAACCGAATACAAATGTAATTTTAGTGGGAGTAGAAATATAAATGAAGAAACAGTGAAGATTGCAAGCTAAGAGATATCAATGAGTAAAAAATTTAAGTATTTGAGATCAATTATCCAGCAAGAAGATGAAATAGGTGAAGATATGAATCATAAAGTTAAAGCAGGATGGATTAAGTAGAGGAATGCTTCGGAAGTATTGTATGATCGGCGCATCCTATTAAAATTAAAAGAAAAATTCTATAAAACTGCTATTAGGCCAGTTATGCTATATAAAGTAGAGTATTGGGCAATATTGAAACATATGAATAAATTAAGTGTAACAGAAATGCGTATGTTAAGATGGATATATGGTAAAACTTTAAAAGATAGAATTAGAAATAAACATATAGAGAAATGATAGTAGTCCCAATTGAAGATAAAATGAGAGAAAATCGATTATGGTGGTTTAGACATATAACGTAGACCTTTAGATGCTCCAGTTAGAAAGAGTGATCTTTTAATAATTCATGGTATGGATAGAGGTAAGGTAGACCTAAACTAATATGGAAAAAATAATTAAAAAAGATATAACTATTTATAATTTGAATGTCGACTTGGTCTGAATAAAGCAGAGTGGAGGAAGCAGTTTCATGTAGTCAACCCATGTAGTTGGGAAAAGGCTTAGATGAGTTGAATATCTATATATTTGTTTTGAGAAGTCTTTATCCTTTCTATTTGCTTGCCAAAAGATTATTTTTACTTTATATATATATATATATATATATAACAACAACAACAACAATAAAACTTTAATCCCAAACTAGCTAGGGTTGGTTACATAATTTTTTTTGTCCATTTAGCTTTGTTCTTAATTATATTTTTTATTAGATATAAAAAATTTATTTATTTTTATTACTTTCTTCAATATGATTTTAATTTACTTTTATCTTTTTTTTCTTTACATGTATTAAGTCCTACATAGGTGCATCTGTAGGTATACATTGCATATGTTCAAACCATTTAAATCATTCTTTTCTTAATTTATTCTTATTAAAGCTATCTTTACCTTCTTACAAATGATTTCATTTCTTATTCTATTTTTTCTTGTATTATCACACATCCATCTTAACATTTCCATTTCCATTATATTTATCTTATGTACGTGTATTTTTTTTATTGTCCAATATTTTGTGGCATAAAGTATAAATGGTCTTATGGCTATCTTATAAATTTTTTTCATCAACTTGGCTTGTACTCTATGATCGCATAATATTTCATTCCAACTTCATTTTATCAACCTATTTAATCCTATGGATAACATTATCCTTAATTTTTCATTCCTTATAAATAATCATTCTTAAATACCAAAAATTATCATTTTTAGTAACTTTATGGTCTTCAATTTGTACTTTACATTCGTCTTCATTTCTAATTGTAATAAAATTGCATCCTATGCATTTATCTTTATCCTATTTAATTAAAACCTTTAGATTTTAATGCATTTTGCCATATTTCTAACCTACGATTAACTCTAGCCTTGGTTTAGTACTATATCATCTGGAAATAATATGCGTCATGATATATCATCCTAAATTAGTAAGCTTATATATAACTAAAGCAAAAGATAAGGATTAAGAGTAGATCCCTAATGTAAGCCTATTGTAATAAAAAATTCGTTAGTGTTACTGTCAATAGTTTTTACACCACTAACTGCTCTATTATACATATATTTTATTATGTTAATATATTTGTTAGGTATTCATTTTTTTTCTAGCACCCACCATAAGATTTTTTTTGTGAGACCTTATTTTATGCTTTCTTTAAATCAATAGCTTCTATGGTTGATCTTTCTGACATTAAATCAAATTGATTATTTGATATTTTTCTAGTACATCTCGATATATATTCTATTACTTTTTCTTAAAGTTTCATAGCTCATGAGTTTTGATACCACAATATAGTAGTTTTGAATATATTTTTTATTTTTATAAATTGATACTATAATACTATTTCTTTATTCATTAGACATCTTTTTAACTTTTAAAATCTTATTAAATAATTTATCATTCATTTTACTTCAGCATCACTTAAACATTTTCAAACTTGTAAAGTTTTACGCTGATCGTTAACCTGCCACAACCCTCCTTTATTCAAATTTAGGATCAACTATGAATAAAAAACTCATACATAAATAAAATTTTTATATATACATATACATAAACGTTCACTATGATCTGGCTGTCGTTTCTCTGCTGCAATCTAATGCCCATGATGGGAAAAGGGACCACTTGAGTCATTGCCGTATATTATGCAAGTCTTAGTCGCATATACGGTGCTAGAAGCACTGCCAATCGGATTCAACATCTTTCTCCACCCATTTATTCTTGACGACATTGTGGTTGCAATTACATGTGCCATGGCCCATTGAGTGTACTGGAATAAGTTCATGAATACACGTTAACAAAAATCTAAGTCATGTTCTTGTCACCAAAATGTTGCCGAGAGAGTTCTCAATCTACAAAGGAAATGAACATAATTTCTACCAATCTTTTGGATGGTCGGTGTAACGTCAGGGCAGTCTATTTATAAGGGGGTCCACTTTGGGTGCGGAGATTCCGACACCGACTTGAGGGCGAAACAAAATGATTGGGGGGGGGTGAGCTGAAAATTTTGTTTTTAAGCGGAAGCTTGTAAACTGTACGCTTTCCTTTTCTTCTAAAAGGGGTGAGTGATTGTGAGCTTAGTGCATTCAAAAATTTCGCAAGAACAATTGTGGAAATGTCAGCAATAAGATGGTCTCTACTGAAAAATTGCTTTCTGTTTTGCTGATGAGTCTCCCATCTTTCATTAAAAAAAAAAAAGGAAAAAAAAAATTCTTCCTTGATTTTGCTTCATTCTCTCAATGAAGTTGGTTAGGCAGCGTACCATACATTTCTTATTTAAAATTCCACTGAAAATCACAATTTTATTACTTTTAAATATTTTATTTTTTAAAAAAAGCACTTGGAAAGCCAGCCAAAATTTTTCTATTTAAAGGGTTGATCTTGTCACTGCATGTGCCTAAGAATATTTTTGTTCTTTTGTGCACCGATCACACCCACATAGTCAATCACCATGCGCGATGTAGGAGGAGTTTTTCTTTTTACAATAAGCTCTCAACATGGCATCAATCTTAGTGCATGAATAATCTAAGGTAACTCTTTGGATAATTAGTGTTTTTCATGTGAAAATCAGGCACCTGTGAAGAATAAATTTTTAAAATCTCAGCCTACAGTGTGTTAGTATAACTTAGCTCATTACTTTGGAAAGATATAAGCGAGTCTGTATGTATTTTTTTTTTCTTATTTTTTTGGTATCAAATATTCTTACCCAGATTAATGCTTCCAAGGTTCAACGCATGAACTCTTCATATATGCAGGATGGTTACAATCATTAAAAAAAGTTCAAAAGAAAGACTTTTTTTTTAAAAAAAACTTACTGATGAAACTTGTGCCTCTTTTTTATTTTTTCAAGATTTTTTTAAAAAAATAAATAAACAGAATTAAAAATAAAAAAAGTTTTTTAATAAAGAAGATAGTAGAATATATATATATTTAGTGTCAAGAACAGTGCAATTTGAGCGCAGGACACGGTTTTCTCTTCATAGCCAATTTGCGTTCTTCAATCCCTTTGACATAGTAATTAATCTCCATGGACCCACCCTTGATTGGTGCATGCATGGTGATTCATAGAGTCCACATAGTTGAAACAAATTACAAGCGTATACACCCATCCCAATCTAAACAAAATGAAATGAATCATGACACCAACAACCCCCATAATTTCAATCAGCTTCCCCCGGCATTGTTGATGCTTAAGATGTTTGATTTGATGATCGTAGATCGATCTCCTGCGTCCATGCACTCTTGTCTTGGTTGTGGATGTTCCAGTAAGTTTGCGCCAGTGCATCGGGATCCATTTTAAGATCTATGCTTGGATCTCCTCCAGATGATCTGATTAAGCCTCATCATAAGAACTCAAGAAAAATTTTATTAATTATTGAAGGCAAATAATACTCTGTTTTCAAAGAGTCAAGGTAAAAAAAAAAAGTATTGTTATTAAGTTTTGTCAAGGAAAAAGAAGAAGAAGAAGAAGAAGACAGCAAAATGTATTAAAAAACAAAGAGAATTGCATGCGACACAATGAGATGATGGATTCGATTTGTAACTTTGAAGAGTGGAATTTGTTTGCTTATGATGATCGATCGGAAATCACTAACCTGGGCATGCCGATTACTCCGTCGATAACAACATGAGCAACATGGACGCCAGATGGTTGGAACTCTCTCGCTAGACATTGCGACAGTCCCCTAAGAGCGAATTTCCCACAGCCTATTTGCAGAGAGATAAATTAGCATTAGCCTTCTTCTAAATTAACATAATTCATCTCATGCTTCGTTTTATAAAGTCCTACTTAATTCACAGTAGCCCGAAGAGCCATTAAGAGAAGCTGAACAGCCAGTGAAGATGATGGTGCCTCTGCCCCTCTCGACCATCCCAGGAATCACCTTCGACAACGTATTGAAATATAACGTTAGAATGATCTCTGTGCTTGTCGAAGAAGCGAAGTCATGAGCAAAATGCATGAATATATAGAAGCTTAATTTTGGCCCTTGCCTGCTGCGCGCAATGGAATGCCCCCACTGTGGAGACTGCGAGAGATCTCTCAAAAGACTCGAGGCTGATGGCAGTGAACTTGGTGGGCTGGCAGGAGGCAGGTTCGCATGCATTGTAGACCAGAATCTCCACGAACCCAAGCGAAAGAACGCCTTCGAAGGCCTCGCGCACCGACCTGGAGTCGGAGCAGTCGATGCGGATGGCAAACACTTGAGCTTTGGCTTCCCTGGCGATCTCCTCGGCGAACCTCGAAATATTTGCTGCAATATATTTGATAAAATATTGATCAGGGAAAGGAGAAAAGAAAGAGAGAGAGAGAGAGAGAGAACAAAAAAAAAGGAGATAAAATTGATTACTTACCGAGATCTCGTGCGAGGATGGCGACTGTGTAGCCTCCATGGGCGAACTTTCGAGCAATGGAGCAGCCGAGTTTGGGGCCGACGCCGACGATGGCAGCGATGCCTTTGGCGGAGCTGCAACTTGACATGGAGCGCATGTTTCGCAAGTTGTCAGGAAGGGAAGCTAGGCTTTTGTTTTGGAGGTGGTGGTGGGTAGAGAGAGATGGTGAAAAGCCTCTTGCATTGGTGTTTTTGGAGCTCCTTGGTTGCATTCTTGAAGAGGAGGTAATGGTGAAAAGCCAAGGGGCTGCTTTTCGTTTTATAGCGGTTGCAATGCAAGAGACTTGAAAGGGATATTCATGTGATCCATACCAATGGATGCCGTGTGGCAATCATTGAGATGTTAGTCTAGGTGTGGTAGAGGAGAATCTAACTTGGACTCGACCAAGATTCAATTTAAATTAGCTATTATTCGGGTCAATATGTTTTGTTGATTTATTTCTTGTAGAGGTAGATGTTGAGACCATAAAAACCACATGGTTCACTCGGTCATATCCAATTCCCATGTGCTCTGACTCAACGAATTCTTTTTTTTTTTTTTTTTTTTTGGTACAGACGAATAATTACACCACTCTAGGTGAGTCATATCAAAATATCAAAATATAAAAGCTGAGAAAGGATCAAAGGACAAGGGTCATTCCGTTTCCAACTCCAGCTATCCGAATGAGAGGTCCTGGCAACTATCCAGTCAGCCACTGCATTGGCTTTCCAGTAGACATGACGAATCTGGATATAAGGAGCTTCCAAGGTCATAGAGCGGATATCGCACATTAAGGGGATGGTCGGTATATGAACTGGGCTCTTGCCGGATCCAGCGAATAACAGTGAGGGAATCGTATTCAATAATAAGACTACGGATACCCAGGGTCCGAACACATAGGAAATCCCAGCCCATGCCGCATACAGTTCTGCCAGAGGCACCATGACATCAAGCAAACCAAACCCTCCTGCCGCCAGCATCATGCCATCCGTATCACGAATAACAAAAGCCGATCCGATAATCTGCCACGGATACTCCCATCAAAGTTTATTTTAACAAACCACAGAGGGGGGCTCCCAGGAGATATAAACCGTACGCCAGTTCGCTGCCGCAGCAGCAGGGGAGACCCAGTGGCCAGGGTTCGCAGAATCAATAAACCCATGATGGAAAATGTACTCAATATAAAGGGAAACAATTGCCCTGAAGACCCGACCAGGGGAACAACTCACATTCGAAAACATAATCCGATTCTAGATAACCAGATCTGATAAGGTATATAAGCCTACAAAGGACCCCACTGATGGGTTCCCCTTCCCCCTTGCTTCATCAATCTCAAAAAAGAGCTCCGGTGAGATCCAAAATCCGACAGCCAAGAACAGTTATCAAAGATCCGCCAGATCTGACTCGCCCTAGCACAGTAGAATAAAGCATGATTTATCGTTTCCTCCTTAATACAACATATAGGGCAAGTTGGCAGAATACTCATCCCTCTCCCGGATAGAAGAGAACAGGTAGGAAGAATATCCCGAGCCACCTTCTATATAAAAAGTCTCACTCTAGGATGAACAAGCAGATGCCATACCTAATCCAACTCTATCGGCACCCGAGGATGCGGTCTGTAGATAGACAGAAGGTCTCCCGTGGAAGCATGGGACAAGCAAGATCTCCTTCAGACCCTGGTATCAGTGATAGCACCCGGAGGGAGAGGGATAGAAAGAATGCACCAGCAGAGCTCAATCCCAAAGGAACTGGACAATCGAGAGGGCGACCATCCAGAACGATCCGGGAAAATAAAATCACTAACCTGCATGCCCTCCAGTATATCAGAAGATACAAAAGTCGGCCAGCGAGATAAGAAAAAGTCAGCAATCCACATGTCCTGAGTGATGTCACCGATGTTCCATCACCAATCATCCAAGAGGTATTATGCAGAATAGTCGGCGCATAACGACAGACCTCTTTTCAGAAAAAGGAATACCCCCTGTTAGACTTAGAAGGAATGGACGGGATCCAGCTACCAGAAAAAGGAAGAATTCTTTCCTTTGCTGCTAAGTTCCAAACAACAAGAAAGGACCCTTAACAGAAGACTCGAGTTGATTTTGGAGACCAAATCTTGTAATGACGCTATCGAATCTTTGGATTATTTCCTTCTCTGATGCAGCTTCATTTGCTCTGTTTGGTCTGTAGACAACTTGGCATTCTTCACAAGCTGGCTTTCAATCATTAATGTGCTTCAACTTGGAATTCTATGGACCGGCTGGAACGAAAGAAAAGGAAGAATATTCTTTAATAAAGCTACTACATCAAATGGTGTTCTACAATCCAGCATCAAACTCTTCGGTGACTAGTCCATTTTCTGAAAACAAATGCAGCTCCTCTGTTTTTCGAAGATGTGGCAGCATATTAGGCAGGTAAATTGCTGAGGTATCTTTCTCTTTTTGACTAGGCTCTGCCGAACCTGCAATCGTTTCCTCTCCTTTGAATCCACTTACTGTTACTTTCTCCTTTTTTTTTTTTTTTTGAACAGTTAATACGTAAGTTATTTAGAACTTAGTGGTAGGAAACATGGTTGCACTGAAGAAATCAGTTCTAGGTCTTATCTATGCTAATATATTCTCCAGACTACTTATATTATACTGGAGGGTGACTCTCAGAAAGTTGTTAACAGTAGTCGTGGAGCAGCGTAGCCTACTCGTTGTGTAAAGATTCTTCCCTTTTCGACCTACCCTCATCTTTCCAGAAGGATATGGTGCAAGAGTGCGGCTGATTGGTGGCTAGCTTTGTGACACATTATTTGCTTTTTCTACTAGAAATCTATAATGATTCTGGTTTATATAAAAAGAGAAAAAAAAAAAGGAAAGAAAAGAAAAGAAAGAGAGAATATTAGTCTTACCCCACCTTGGGAGGATGCATCCATGACGCAGGGGAGAAAGAAGTCTCTCTCATGAGAAAGGGACCGGGGTCAGAGCTTGGATTCCAACCACCTCGAAGGTTTACTTTAATTTTAATTTTTGAATGTTCTATATCGCAAAAGGATTAGATATTACCTGTTACATTTGGATGTTTGATTCTCCATAGATAGATTTTAATTAACATTTTGCAGGATTTCATCAGATCCTTGTCAGTATTATAGTTTCAGATCTTGTTTAAATTATATTCACGTATAAAAAACTAAAGAAAAAATAGGCTTTCAATAACAATATTATCATTCTTGGAACAGGGAGCAGTTGGTGGTTGCACTAATCCATACTTCGCTCGAATTAATATTGTAAACCAAAAGTATGGGGTTCAGATAATCATTTATTGGTGCACCGATGATAATAGAGTGGAATGGAGCTGAAAACCCTAATATTTATTTTATTTTTACTAATGAAAATAATTATATACTTTTTCATCTATATTCTAGCATCATGAGGAATGATAAATTTTCATTCCTATTATGTTTCTGTTTGTGCCTCACTTCTAGTAATATATGATTTTTAGGTAAAAAAAAATCAACAATGTAATTAAAAAATTTCTCATTAAGCATATTAACAAATTTGATATTTATCTCTTAAATAAGAAAAATATTAATATATATAAGATAAAAATATAAGGGTGTTATAGTATTTAAGAACGATGCCAATAAATTAAGGATAGGATGAAAATATTTATTCTTCTTTCAATTTTATCAAAAATAAAATAATTTTGTTTTTAATTTTATTTCTATACTCAAATCAACTCAACTCATCTAAGCCTTTTTCCAACTATATGGGGTCGGCTACATGAATCTACTTCCTTCACTCTTCTCTATTTAGGATCAAGTCGACATTCAAATTACAAATAGTTATATCTTTTTTAATTATTTCTGTCCATGTTAGTTTAGGTCTATCTCTACTCTATCTTATGATGGATTGTTAAAAGATCACTCTTTCTAACTAAAGCATCTAAAAGGTCTACGTTGTATATGTCCAAACCATCACAATCGATTTTCTCTCATTTTATCTTCAATTGGTGCTACTCCTATCATTTCTCTTATATATTTATTTCTAATTCTATCTTTTAAAGTTTTACCATATATCCACCTTAACACATGCATTTCTATCACACTTAATTTATTCATATATTGTTTCAATATTGCCCAACACTCTATTCCATATAGCATAGCTGGCCTAATAGCGATTTTATAGAATTTTTCTTTCAATTTTAATGGGATGCATCGATCATACAATACTCCCAAAGCATTCATCTACTTAATCCATTCTGCTTTAACTCTATGATTTACATCTTCACCTATTTCACCTTCTTGCTGGATAATTGATTCAAAATATCTAAATTTGATATCTTTTGGCTTGTAATCTTTATTATTTCTTTATTGTATTTCTACTTCCACTAAAATTACATTTTATGTATTCAGTTTTAGTTCTACTAATCTTAAAACCTTTAGATTCTAAAGCTCTCTCCAAATCTCTAGCTTAGCATTTACTCCAGACTTAGTTTCATCAATCAATACTATATTAACTGCAAATAACATATACCATGCGATATCATTTTGAATATGTTTGATTAATTTATTCAAACTAATACAAAAAGATATGGACTTAAGGTAGATCCTTGATGTAAACCTACAATAATTGGAAATTCACTAGTTTCTCCTATTATTTTAACAATAGTTATTACTCTATCATACATATATTTTATTAATTCTATATACCTTTTGGTAACTTCTTTTTTCTCTAAAACTCACCATATTATTTCTCTAGGTACTCTATATATGCTTTCTCTAAATCAATAAAGACCATATGAAGTTCTTTTTTCTTTTTTCTATACCTCTCCATCAATCTTCTTAATAAATAAATAATTTCCATGGTCGATCTTTCAGGCATAAATCCAAATTGATTATTTGACACCAAAGTTTCAGCTCTTATTAATTTTCTATACTCTCTCCCATAATTTCATTTTATGACTCATTAGCTTAATCCCTCTATAATTTGTACAATTTTGAATATCTCCTTTATTTTTGTATATGGGTATTAATATGCTTTTTCTTCAATCATTCGGTATTCTTTTAGTTACTATAATTCTGTTAAATAAATTGGTTAACCACATGACTTAAATTTTTTATAAGCCTTTCCAAACTCAATAGGGATGCATCTGGTCATAATGCCTTTATATTTTTATTTTACTCAAAGCCCTTTTAACTTCAAGCATACTAAATCTACGAAAAAATTTATGTTCATTTGTTACTCCTAGATTATCACATCCTTCTACCCTTAAATTTACTAAATTATTTTATTTAATAAATTTTAAAATAGCTTTTTCATCATTCTTTTATCTCTTCTCTTTTACTAAGACTCTTTCATCTTCATCCTTAATACATTTAATATAGTCAAGATCTTTTGTTTTCTTTTTTCTTAATTTTGCTAGTTTATATATAGTCTTTTTACCTTCTTTCGTATCTAATCTATTATATAAATCATCATAAGCTTTAAGTTTGGCATTACTTATCGCTTTTTTAACTTCTTTCTTTACATTCCTATACTTTTTAAAACTTTCTCATCCCTAGATTTTTACTAAATTTTATAGTTTGCCCTTTAAGCTTGACAGCTTAACTTCTCGTTTCATCGCTAAGTTTTCTTTCCTGCTAGTCCTACTCTTTAGTTCTTCTAAACTTCTTTTGCTATATTTTTTATGCATTTAGATGCATTTTTTTCACATTAATTTGGATCACTATTTATATAATAGTCATTTTTTTACTAACTTTTCTTTAAATAATTCTAGTTTTTTTTTAATTACAACATTTAATTTTTGGATTAATAGTTTTATGTTTTACTCTAAATTTTATTTTTATCAATATGTTTGCTACCATTATGCTATGTTATGAAGTTAAACTTTTTCTGTAATATCATTACAGTTTTTACATGTAATTTTTCCTAGTTAAGAAAAAGCCTATTTGAGTTTTATTAGATCCACTTTTAAATGTTATTAAATGTGCATCTCTTTTTAAAATAAGTTTTGCTATTGTTAGATTATATATCATGAAAATCTAATAAGCTCATGCCGGCTTCATTCCTATCTCAAATCCATATCCTCCATGTACCATTTTCATATCCATTGCTTGTTTACCTACATATCCATTAAAATCTCTTCCCAAATATATTTTCTCCTTGTGGTATTTCTTGCATTACTTCATATCTTCCCCAAATTTGTCTTAGTTTATTGGTCTAATCCTACTTATGGTGTATATACACTAATTATGTTAATTATATTATTCTCAATTATAAGTTTTAGTGATATAATACAATCTCCTTTCCTAGTTACCTTAACAACATATTCCTTAAAATTTTTATCTATAATATCCCTACTCCATTTCTATTTTTATATTTTTAGTATAATATAATTTGTATCATGTATTCTCTATTTTCCTACATCTTTCACCTACCCATTTTGTCTCTTGTAAGCATATTATATTTACTTTTCTTCTAATCATAGTGTCCACTATCTCCATAGCTTTACCGTTAGTGTTCTTATGTTCTAAGTTGCTACTCTAATCTGACTATCATGGACTAACTTCTTTATCCGTACTTATCCATAGTGCAGGAATCTTTGCTTACTTATCATCGTATCGGATGCCGGTGCGGCGTTCCTTGCTCATTTTTTAAAACATTCGATGTAGATGTAACACGTCTCTTAACGGAGATGTCCTAGCCCTTCGCAAAGTTTAATTTAGTAGATTCATATTTTAAGCGATCTAATAGAGTTTTACACTAGCTGTCAGCTACCTAACATAACCTTTTTTTTTATTCGGACTTGGACCGGTTTTGATGGAGTTTTAATTTTATTTCTATAAAAGATAAAAAAAATCTCGTCTCAAACAGAATGGGATGCTGCTCTACTGATTGTACTTGTTGTCACTATATAGGAAACCAAGATTCTAGCATCTTTAGAAAATGTAATTTAACTTTCTTTCCTATCCAAATCAAGTTGAAAATTTGAATTGTGGGGATCAGCTTTTCATGAATGGTGTCAAAGAAATCCTGTGTCATCCTTCCATTTGGTCCATGATGCCATCACGGTTGGTCCATGCTGGCTTTCCCTATATCCACCTTGCTTGAAAGAACCCCAAATTCCTCATACTGCAGACACTGGCTTCCAAGTGGCCACTTGGGCTCACCTTGTTCACCCACTTGTCCAGGCATCAGAGCAAGAACCACAAGAATTGAAGCCTGATCCATTCTTATCCACAACCATTTGGATGCAGCTACAGCATGAAGTGGCTCTCACGTTCCATTGAAATTTCAATGTCACACCAAGTGATTCACACTTCTTTCCCTCCAATTCATGCTTGATGGCTTTTTCACCTAGTCAGAGCTAGAGTCTTCTAGATATGTGCTCCCCAATAAACTATCATTTCTGAAAATACGTTTTCAAAATGAATTCAATTCATTTCATTTTTTTGTTTGCACAATCAATAAAATTTGGAGAACAATCTCAAATAATATACGGAAAGACACAAACTAAATGATGTTCTCATTAAGTTTATTTAGGTCACCAATTAAATTTAGGTTACCAATTAAATTTTCAAAGAAATTACCCGAAGAATATTTAGGTTACTACTTAAATTTTAAAAATGATGTTCTTACTAAGTTTAAGTTATCGATTAATTATTTTAGTTTTAGTATGCGAATATTGGACATTTTGTTTTTCTATGGTTTAGGAAAAAGAAAAGACAATTTATCCAACCCTGCATTATAATTATCTAGCTATCAATACCATTCAAGCTTCGAATTCTTTAGTTGCTAAACAAAAGATGCAACAATTGAGGCAAGCTCATCTTCTTCTATTTGAGCGAGTACTTACCGTATGCCAATCTTTTTTCTTAAAATCTAAAAGTAATAAAAAGAATATATGGTTTCGGAGTTTAGGATACAAATGATATCATGCATATTATCAAATTAGAGAAGACATTGTTAGTTTATTCCATTGATCAAGGATTCAAAGCATAGCAATCTAGACATAATGAAACCATTGGGGTAATGCATGATAGTAATTGCCAATTATCATTAATACAAGTCAATAATATGACCTCTCTCTCTCTCTCTCTCTCTCTCTCTCTCTCTCTCTTTCCTTTTTGATGTAAAGAAATAGTCATAGGCTAATTGGTCTCTCTTGGTGCCTCAGTTGTTAGTGGTAATGGCTCAGGCAAACCCTAGAGCCACAACCCATAAGACCCATAATAGTTCCAACCAATGGATCTTGGACCACTTAATTGCCATCTTCTTATCATCAGAACTAGTCAAGAGAAGAGAAAGAAAATTAACCTGAGCTTGTAACTTTTGGCTTTGGTTCCATATTAATTCACCATTAGACACCTAAAAGTTATCAAGGGGACAACAATTTATAACATACCTTAACAAACTAGTATTAGGGTCTCTAGTCACATTGTTAACAACAAATTGCGCCACTTATACACATGCTTATAAAATATTCTAATTTTTCCTTGATCAACAATTCTTCTAAGCAACATATTTTGTTCAATAGAATGCCAAGATCAACCTTAAGAAAAACCAAAGGCACATTAACACTAGTTTAGCACCACTTGCAGCTAAGTAACATATTTTGTTTTATTTTACAAGTTTATCAAAGTTTAAACATAATTGCATTCTACTAACATGTCATACTCTATTAGGCTATGTTTGAAGGGGATGACTACAATGCATTTTTATTATTTCCTCCCATTAACCCCACTCAATCCCAGTCATTCTTTCTTTGAGGGATGACCTACAAACTTGTAAATTGGTAACAACCCTAACTTTACTGGAAGGTTAATCTGGGCCATTCTTTCCTTATTCTGAAGTGATTGTATCGTTAATAATTCAAAATTATCATGTTTAGCATGCTATATCCTACTGATTAAAGATCTCAGCACATCCATAACTAAGTTGTTTGATATGTCATAGGAATCCAAAATCACTCATTGTGTAATTCCAAAACTATTTTTATTATTTTACAACTATTATAATAATTTATTATTATTTCATATTATTATAACATTTAGAATAAATTATAATTTTATTTTATAATATTATATTACGGTGTAATATTATAATACTATAATTATAATTATGTTATATAATATATATTATAATATGACAATATTACATTATATTATACTACTATGTAATCTTATAATATTAAATTTTATTATATTAATATGATAAATAATATCAATTTTTTTAATAGATAGGGGTATTTTGTTTCTCAAATTTCAATTAAAGATCGTTACCTCTGAGTAATTTTGAATATTCATCTCCCAAAACAAGAATGAAATTATAAAGTTGGATAATAATTCTAGAAGTGGAGGTAATTTAGGATTATTGCTAAGTAGGTACAACCAAATACAGTAATTCTATCTCTTTCACTAGGATTATAAATAATCAATGACCCTAAGTATATCATCTCATACCAAATACCACTTACATGACATCAAAGGTTTATCTTAATTATTTCTTCTTATAGTCCATGTAGCTACTGACAGGCAACAATTTTGTTTGTTGGCTTTTAAATTTACTCAATCAAGTTCTTAATCCATTTGAATTAGGATATGATACTATATATTTTTTAAAATTATCCTACAACAGGTTAAGCAAGGTTTGTTTAGATCCATGTTTGACCTTTTATTTTGTGGGGTTAATCCACGTTTTTTTCGAATTCAAATTAGTTTTGGTTTAGTGCAAGATAAATTTTAAAGTAAAATAACTTCGAGCACTAACAAATTATTGACTAGACTTTCACAATTCTTGTGTTCTTAAAAATAAAATATATTATATAATTTTTCAAATCACTCCATACCATATCTCAACACCACCATGTATGGTGACAAAAGAGGCCTTCTCCTCTAATTTTTAGCACAGATCATTTATCCAACCCAACTTTTGATGGAAGCACAAGGATATCGTGAGATTATCCCTTGTGAGAAAAAATGGGTTTGAGAATAGTGTAAGTGTAATCCAAATTTATTGCTATGCTTCTTTTTTATTAAAAAGTGACTGAATCAATTTCGCTTCTCAAGTTTAACTTCTTGTCCTAATTTGATTATAGAACATCCATGAAACTCTTGCCACCTAAAATCCTATTGCGTACCGTTTTCATGTTTTGACATCAATTTATAATGAAGCAACCTTGCTAAAGCCTTGAGCATAGTTTGGTTCAATTGCACATAGAACTGTAAATCATTTGGATTAGTTAAATTATGCTTAATTTTGATTCGGCCTAGATTCATATAGGATCGTAATTTTAACCTTTGACCCAACTCATTTATTAACGATTTAGGTTTATAAAAAAATTTTAGATCCAATGAATCATTTGAATCGATTTGAGGCTAAGTATAACTTAAGTCTAACCCAAATATCGAGGTTCGAAATGAAATTGAGTTGGATCGTATTTGTATTTAAGTCAAAGCATCTAACCTTTTTTTTATAGTAAAACCTTAAAATCGATAATTAAATATAGATTTATTAAAAAGTAATTAAGATTGAAAATAGTTAAGTTAAACCTAAATTTTTATTCAAAAACTTTTATTCTATTCTATTAAATGGTTATCTTAAAGTGTATGAATTATGATTTTTATAATATTATTAGTATATTTAAATGCATTATAAATAGAAATTTATCAAAATAAATAATGAAATATAAATTTTAACTATAATTAAGAAAAAATAGAAGGAAGTATGTTAAAATTAATTTAATAAATTTATTTAATAATTGAAAAAAAATAATATTTATATAATTAAAGTTTATGAGTTAAATTGGATCAGGTTTAAATTAAATATATTTTTTATTGATTTAAATTAGATCTTGATGATATCCAGGTTAAATCAAACTTAAAATCTAGATTAGATTTTGTTCAACTTATGTGTCTTTTAATATAAATTGGATCGAGTTTAGTTCGATTGAAACTGGTTCCAGAGTGTCCGATCTTGTCCATCTTTGAACCGGACGCGAGCGCGGCTCTCCTTCGTCGCCTCACTCCGTTCTCCGTTCTTATCATTGAACCTGAGAGGTATCTCGAATCTCTTTCCCTAATCATTTATTTTTGAAGTTTTCCGAACTTTACAACTAGGATTTGAGTGCCTCGAGCAAAACTCCCGAGAAGCCCTCGATCCCGGATTTCGACACCCAAAGATCCCTCTTTTCAGGCATAAAGCACCATTCTTTTCAAAATGACGGAGGTCTTATTTCTCTCTCGCGCGCTCTTCGCTTTTTTGATTCGTGTAATGATCTGAATTAGGGTTTATTTTGTCTTCTTTGCCATTTGGTTCGATTGGATTCGATCGTACGATGTTCTATGAAAGGTTCGACATCAAATTGCTTCCATTTTGCATGAATTGGAGCATAAAAATCGTTGGAATTTAATGCGTACTAATTGATGAGAAAAGAGATGCTCCAGATTCTCATCAGCTGTTTGAAACCTTTTGAGGGGTGGTCGGTTAGATTAATTTTTTTATGATTACCCTTTGATTAGTGCCCTGGGGAACGAGGAATCCTTGTGTTCGGTGGAATTAGCTTTTTGTAGCAATATGAGAGAAGTGACACTGTTCTGTTTATGTTTGTTTCCTTTGAAGCTTTGATCCTGTATCCTGATTGCAACGTTTACTTAATTTCAATGTAGAATATGGCTGTATTCATCTGTTCAAATGAAATTCTAATGTGTCTTGAGGGCATTTTGTGGTGGACGCCAGTTATTCGTACCTAGGCATCTGTATTATGTGGTGAGAGAACAATGATGAAAATAAAACAAGCTTGTGGATTATGGACATAATTATGATAAGCTTGTTTGGGGCAACTGTTGGCCCTATGTAGCTGATCCCCAGCAGCAGCTGTTTACAGCTGCCTCAAACGAGCCCTCAGTCTCTCTATTACATGAGAACTAAGACCAGGTGCTCTTCACTTCTGAAAGACTTTCGACTCATTTGTAGTTGTCACCTCCTAGCCACAGAGATGAATGGCTAATTCTTCTTGTAATATTTGGTTTGAGTGATTAAATATTATGTTTATGTATAAATCATTGTCTTTTGCCATTATATGAATGGATATTCAGATTTCAAGAATTTTTTATAATTATATCTCTGCTATCATGCTTTAGGATAAAAAAGAAAAAAAACTCATCATAACTATGATTTCTATCCAAAGAACTTATGTGCCAAAGCATGCTATGAAAGAACAATATAGACAAAGAGGTTTGGCCAACAGAGCATATCTGAAATTTTTTTTACTGAAATAAAGATGCTAGCAAGAAGTTTGGTTGGAAGTATAAGCTTGGATCAGAAAATTTCTTTGTTCTGAAAGTTGGAAAAATACAAAATAAATTCACCAATTTAAAATTTAGACATAATAAAGTAGAAATATAATACAAAAGAAAAGTTAAGATACCCATGTCAAATATATAGTGGATTTGGGCGCACTAGCCAAAACGAATCCTATTTCGGCTCAAATTAATTTCAACATTTTATAACATCTTTAATTAGGGTGTGGAGAAGAAGTATTAATTTCAGGTCTGAAACACTTTTATTGTGGTCCAAAATAATGCATACTGATAAAAAATTAGTAAACACCATAAAAGTTAGTAACCCAGTACAATATTGAAATTCTGAAGAAACAATTATGAAAGAAATACAGAGGAAACATTTTGAAGGTCTAATTTCATATATGTATTATTAGTTGTGTGTATTTATTTTTTGCATATAAATGGATCACATACTCATATGCTGTACGAGAATTTATATTAAAGGGCCGCAACAATATCTGTAAAACCGTATCAAGAGTCGTACCAATACATTACAAGTCTGGTACTCATACATAAGGTTTTAAATCTTGTAGGGCAGAGGTGTCTTGGTTTTTCCATGGAACGAGATATCACACATCCTATTTTTTCTCGATCCCTAACCTAATTAGGTATTCCAATACTTGCTTGGGATGCTTTTTTTTTTTTTAAAAAAGTTATAAAACTTTAATATTTTTATTTAATTTTTAAATATATTTAAACTTCAAAAGTTATATCTTTTTGATGAATTAGATTAATTTAGAATTGATACTATAATGTATTATGGCCGCAACATAACAAAATGGGACGATTGGATTGTTCCAGAATCTCTCTGGAACGAGATGTCTTGGCTATCTCGTTCCTTATCTTACTAAGACTTAAATCATTGCTCATACATGATAAATTGGATCATGTTCCTTGATAAATGAGTGGTGCTCATAAGCTGCAATTGGGTCAATAGATGTGAATATAGGTATTTGCTATAATGTCCCAGTAAGAGACTATAAATTTTTTTTATATGTGGGTTTTCTAGGGATTATGAGGTTCCCTTGCCCATGTAATGAAAATGACTCTTATTCATTCGGCAGTACTGGTGCTAGTGTTGATTAGTTTCTTTTTTAGATGGATGTGAATAGACATCCTTCTGTGATCTATTTGAGGTCTACATTCAGCTTACTTTTGACATTTGCACTCTTCCTGTCATGTCTGTTGCATTTAGCATAACTTCCACGGGTTTAAACGTCCTTTCTGTTTGTTTAGCACATCCATTGCACCATCGTGTTCTATGAGTTTATCTAGAGTCATTTTACTTCTATCTCTGCTTGTTTGTCATGAATTATTGTTGTGTTACGTTTATTGAATGTGGACATGACCTTCCACCATCCTTAACAAGATTCTTAGTTGATGTGTTCTTCCAATTTTTTGGCCTCCAAGATTCTCTTATGGGAGTACTTATTGTCATCAGAGGTTCCATCTATGCCTATTTCTATTGTTTACTATAGTACCTTCATCAGACTCTGAGTGAATTTCATTCTATGCTTGTCTTGTTTGGTTTACCATCTCTTAGCTCAACATTAATATCTGCAATATATTTTCATCAATTATTCCCTGCTCAGGTGTTATGCATTTTATGATACTTTTGCATCTCCATTAGGTTTTATGTTCTATCTTTATCGTTCATTGTATTGTAGTTCCATTCCTACCTTGGTAATGCTTGGGTTAGTAACCTTGTTGAGTATCTTTACTAATTGTTTCTTTGTCATCCTTGATGATAACAAACTACATTTGTCCATTTTTCCTTATTGTTCTACATATCAGCTGACATATGACATAAATTGTAGGTGCATATGCACATTTAAAGTAATACTTTAGATATATAAGTTTATAGTTTTATGTGACATAGTGGTTATTCAAAAAGCTTTTGGCTTATTACTCAGCTGGCTTAGATTCCATATATGTATTTTTCTGGTCCTTTTTTGTCATTTGTATCCCAGTTCAATCATGGTTCTTGAGTACTCGGAAGTGAAGATCGCTAATCTATGTTCCTGGACCTGCTTCACAAACTGTATCATCGCTCCTTATGCTCCCATTAATTGAACAACATAAATTTCTTTATTCCCTCTACAGATTTCTTTCGTGGCTTCACATTTGTTCCTGCTATAACTGGAGTTTTGCTAAGACATTTATGATTTGTTCATCCTTGATATTTTTTGCTGATGCTATTCACTGCCTTTTTTCTCCTCATTTAAGATTTTCCTCAAATGGCTTTAGGCTTTTAGTTTTATTAAATGTTTTTCTTTTTTTTGCTTTTTTGACTCTTGGGTCGCCATCATCTTATGTGATCAATTTTCGGGCTTGTATTTCCAGTGGATTATTTTTTTTGATTTTCCTCTATAACTGTTCCTTTTTTGTATGTGTGTTACAGTATTGGGTGAGTGAGGGAAATAAATGGTGCAATTTCAGTAAGATCTATATAACTAATAAATCCCTTGAGTATCAGAACCCATGAACTTGGTCAGTGCCATAAGGACAATGTTGCTAAGAGGCTTGCTTCTATGAGAAAGGAAAATGGGGAGAAGGAACAGAAAGAAGCTGCTGGAGCCCTGGAGCAAATAGAAGCCGTTAAGTGTTGGGCATTCTGTAAGAGAGAGTTTTTGGGTTGTTAGATTGCATGTCTTTGGTTGGTCAGAAATAATGATTACTGATTCAGTTATGCAAACTAGTTTGCTTGTGGGAAAAAAAAATGAAAGTTAAAGTAATGTTCAAGGTGCAAAGCTTTGCTTAAAGACTCCATTATTAACTACCACAGATATTTTTATGCAGAACATGTAGCAGAGAGAAATTTTTTGAAATGCTTTTCCCTAATGTTTCTTCTTGTCTGAATATGTTCTGCAGAAAGCTAAATGCTGTTATCATAAGGATTTATCATCTTTTGAGGAAGCTGCAAAATCCAGTTGCCATGCACTAGAATCCAATGGTGCTAATCTTCAGCCACAATTAGAGATGGTCATGTAACCCTATCTATTTGTAGTAGTAAGTTTAAAGCCCTAGAAATTTACAGTGATAGGACATGCAAATCGTTATCACTTGCAAGCACACAACAGGGGTAGCAAAAAAAATTGTGTTCTCCTAACATGGACCATTCTTCTAGGGTATCTTAGAAGTTTGCTTCTTTATAATATTAAATTGCACTGTGCTGTAGATTTTCCTACCTCTGAATTGTCTTTTATTTTGTAGTGGGCTGTTTTCATCCCCAAAATTATGTTGCTAGGGATTGGCACTATTCTAGATTGCTAAGTTCAATTCAGCTTGAGAGGCTGATGTGTTGTTCATAAACTTTGATGGTTTATATTCATCCATTAAGACCATATTCAATTGGATAAGGCTTAAGGCTATGGTTATATTACTTAAATAGCTTGGTTAAAGCTGCTGCTACTAGATGCTACAAACAACTTCATATAATTTTCCCTCTCATGTTGTTAAGTACGTATTGGTAATGATGATATATTGCAGCACCAATCTCATTACGTAAGTGGTGCTTGACTTATCCTGCTGCCTTCCTGTGGGTTGTAATACACTTAGGTTTTCTGGTTGCTGTAGAGTGCGAATATCATGCTACTTCAGGATATTACTACAATCAGGCTAGTGGATTTCATTATGACCCAACCTCAGGTTTATATTATTCGAGTAATTTAGGTATTAATATCAAACCTAAGCTTGCATTTATGTTCTTTAAATATTTTAAGGTCTATTCTTTTTATCTTTTAATTCTTTTTGTGACCTTAATGCTGTTTTCCTTTAGTTATAGCGGTAAGTTTTGTTAAAATGATGTTGAAGCTTGTTTCTAGCCACAAGTATGGCAGTTGAGTTCCAGTGGCACAATTCCTCATCATTATTGCGACCTCCACATACCCTCTTCCTGTTTGTGCCCACCTTCAAACAGTATAAAATATGAAAAGAAGGGGATCAAAAGGTTTTCAGTTCAGTACAGGGCAATCTTCATCAATAGGGGACCAATCTGGGCCTGCTCTTCCTGACTTGGTGTGATCCAGGTCATCGTAACTCAGTTCAGCCAAATTGAGGTGTTTTAGCCTTGAGTACCAGAACTCAGCCAGTATGTGACTGGTAGGGCTGAGATTTTGATCATTAATATGCCTTTGTTTATCAGGAGAGATCATATTTATTTATTTATTCCTTTTGCAGATCAAGTGGTACTATATGGGATGAGATATTGTAAGAGTAAATTTAAACAAGTTAATGAAGGGAATCTACTCAACTCATCTAAGCCTTTTTCCAACTAAATGTGATCGGCTATATGAATATGTTTCCTCCATTCTGTTCTATTCAAAATTAAGTTAATAAAGGGAATGCATATTATAATATAACGTGCAAAACTTTATTAAAAAAAGATATCTGAATGCCTAATTATTTGTATCAAAGTTGTTTCTCATGTTTATTTTATTTGAAATATGCTGGGAACGCATGTGGTACATCAACCTATACAAATAAGTACCCTTGGAAAATTTGCTAAATTTACTTTTCATTCACTGTTCTTTCATTCTTTGATCATCTTGTGCCTATCAACTGTTTTTTTATAGGAATCTATTATGTTCCCAGTATTTACATTTATGTAACGCTTTGGCGTTCTTTCATGCAAGGAAATACTTGATGAGCCTCCATGTTTCTAAGCATTAGAAGCTTCATTATGA
The DNA here is from genome assembly GCA_900491605.1 of Calamus simplicifolius. Classification (NCBI taxonomy): domain Eukaryota; kingdom Viridiplantae; phylum Streptophyta; class Magnoliopsida; order Arecales; family Arecaceae; genus Calamus; species Calamus simplicifolius. The sequence goes on from UESW01004599.1 coordinate 666,513, forward strand.
TCATGCATGGGGATTGCGAGAATACAGTTGCATGCCAGGCGTGGCCCGTCAATAAAAAAAAAACCGGCCCAGCACGGCCCATTAGAGCCATGCCAGAGGCCCAGATGGTTCCCCTCAATCCCTTATTTTTTTTTTCTTTCCTCTGGTTCACTTGAACCAGGGGTGCTCGTGTGATGAGGACATTAGTTCAGACCAGAGTTCGGATCAGTCGAACCAGTCTTGGATGTTCCTGTACCAGCAACCCAGAGTCAGCAGGCCCAGCCAGGTAATCTACGAAGGTCCAAGAGGTTGCAGAACAAACGGGCTTGAAAATGTTTGGGCCGAGTGTACGGAATTGCGTTTTGACACTTTGGGTCAATCGAATCCGGGCTACTGTGTCGGACTGGGCCCAAACTTGGCTGGTCACATGGAAACGGACTGCTGATTCAAAGTCATTGCCTTTGGCATGAGCTGCTGTGGATTTTGGCCATCCGGGCTCGTCTGATAGGAGTTTTGGGCCTGTTTTCGTTTTTAATGGCATAGTTGTAATTTTCTAAACTTATGATGTTAGGGTTTTATCTCTTTTATTTAGGTTGGTTTTGGGCGGCCGTCAGAGGCAGAGAAGAAAGACGCTGTTTTAGATTTTTTTTTTTTTTTCTTGAATGGAGATGAATGTTTCTTTTTTTTTCTGATTCAAAACAATTGAATTGAAAATTCAATTGCTCTTCCTTTAAATTTCGGATTGTGAGTGATCAAAATTCGAAATTTTCCCCTTTTCTTGTCAAGATTCGAACCAAACCTGGACGAATTCTTTTCTCGCAGATTAGATCGTTCTTGAGTTGCAGGCGTTTTGAATATCGCCCTGCATCAACTTGGTATCAGAGCCTTGATCCATTCCTTCCATTACCGCCTTGATCATTCCTTCCAAACCCAAATATCAACCCTAACCGAAATTTGATCCAATGGAGCAGAAGAACAACGATCAATCCCTGAGAGACGCCGTGAGAGATGCTATGCAAGACGCCATGCGAGACCAGCACCAGGTGATGCAACAGATGATGCAAACCATGCAGGCGATGATGGCGCGGCTGGAGGTGCAGAATCGTGCCCAACCCCTTCGAGTGGAGGAGCGTGATGAAATTGATGGAGGTAGGGAGAGGGGTTTCGAAAATCTGGAGGCACCACCAATTCGAAGAGGGCAACAGAGGCCTGATGTTGGACTTCCAAGGTATGTCGATCAACCTCCCTATTTCGAAAATCAGAATCGGTGGGAAGCAGGCTTCAGGGTCGAAATTCCAGAGTTTAAAGGAGGAATTAACCCAGACGAGTATGTTGATTGGACCCTTCAGGTCGATGATGTTTTTCGTCTGAAGGAGGTGCCCTTAGACAAGCAGGTACCGCTTGTCACAATTCGATTCAGAGATAGGGCTGCTGCTTGGTGGCATGCGCAGCACTATCGTAGATATATGGATGGGAGACCTCCATTAGCGTCATGGGCAGCGCTAAAGCAGGAGATGAACAGGGAGTTTTTGCCTCCGAACCATGAGCAGATTTTGTATTCGAAGTTGCATGGTTTGACGCAAGGTAGTCGGAGCGTCGAGGAGTACACAACTGAATTTTATCGATTGGTTGCACGAAATCGGTTGATTGAGGCTGAACCGAGATTGATAGCCATGTATCTTCATGGCTTGCGGCTGCCAATCCAAGATGCACTGGCTGTGCATCGAATTGATAGCGTAGGAGATGCGCATATGAGGGCTCAGGCAGTGGAAAAGAGCTTGATGAGAAACAGGGGGTTTCAGAGCAGAGGGGGTTTTACTACGGGCCAGAGTTCAGGGCAGAATTCAGGGGGCAAATTTATGCCTCCAGTAGCGAGGCCGCAGGCATCAGTACCTCCAAGACCAACAGGGTCGAATGGAACCTCAGGTTCTCAGGCGAGAGTGGGCAGCAACAGGGCTAACATTCGGTGCCATCGGTGTCAGAATTTGGGGCACTATGCCAATGAATGCCCCAAGGCGCGAGCTCAGTTGTATATGGAGGATTATATGGAGGACGAAAATGGAGGAGAGTTCCCTGAGGATGAGGAATTTAATGATGAGCTGTGTGTTATTGATCCGGACCATATTCAAGGGGAGAGCTTGGTGATACGAAGAATGTGTCTGGCGCCGAGATCAGATGAAGATTGGCGTCGGCATGACATCTTCACAACGAAATGTTTTGTGGCTGGCAAAACATGTCGTGTTATCATAGACTCCGGCAGTTGGGAGAATGTGATAGCAGAGGAGGCTGTGAAGAAGCTGGGGTTGCAGACAGACCCTCACCCACATCCATATAAGCTCGGTTGGGTGAACCGAAATGCAGACATTCAGGTCAGCCGAAGGTGTAAGTTGTCACTGTGTTTTGGTCCTCATTTCGAGACAACTATTGAGGCGGATGTTGTTCCAATGGATGCTACTCACATCATACTGGGGCGTCCGTGGCAGTTTGATAACAGGGCAGTGTACAACGGGTACACCCACAGTTATATGCTGCGTCCAGATGGGAGGAAAGTTATTTTGAAGCCGCTTCAGGAAGTGAGTGGACAGAATACAGTAATTTGTTTACCAAGCACAGAATTCGATGCGAGTTTGGATGGAGAGGATGTTTGTTTTGCTTTGGTGAGCAAGTCAGGAGACTTCGGCGTGGAAGAGGAGCAAAGGCCAAATATGATTCCTGAGGAGTTGGTGTCTATCTTGGAGGAATTCCGAGATGTTGTATCAAAGGAGCTACCGGCTGGATTACCACCTCTCCGAGATATTCAGCACGGCATTGACCTTATTCCGGGCTCAGTGTTGCCGAATAAGGCTCATTATCGGATGACACCGCAACAGCATGAGGAATTGAGGAGGCAGGTCCAAGAACTTTTGGACAAGGGGTTCGTACGGGAGAGCATTAGCCCGTGCGCGGTGCCAGCCCTTTTGGTACCGAAGAAGGATGGTACGTGGCGCATGTGTGTCGACAGCCGCGCGGTTAACAAAATTACTGTGAAGTACAGGTTCCCGATACCGAGGTTGGACGACATGCTTGATCAGTTGAGTGGTGCTAAGGTCTTCACGAAGATTGATTTGAAGAGTGGGTACCATCAGATAAGGATGAAGCCTGGAGACGAATGGAAGACAGCCTTCAAGACTAAGGAAGGTGTTGGCCCAGATGGCAACCCAAGAGGGGGGGGTGAATTGGGTTCTTAAAATTTAAGACTTTTTGAAGATTTAAACTGATTTGCTTAAGATGTGCAAGTGAGTGAAATTAACTAATAAGCAAGCAATTAATAAAAGAGATAGAGAGAGAGAAATATAGCACGGCAAACACAAGATAATTTTATAGTGGTTTGGTGCAACCAACACCTACGTCCACTCCCAAGATTCACTTGGGTCCACACTATAATCTCTCTAGATTACAGCCGAGTTGTTTTCCAAGCTCACAACTCAAACTTGTTGTTTTCCACGGGTGAACAACGAACCCAGCTGGTTTTAACTCGGGCTTACCAGCGCAAACCCTACACGTTGTTTTTCACGGGCTCACAACTAACCCAACACAAGCACTCCGGCTTGTAACGAGGTATATCAACCTCCACTGATTCAATCCACTGATTGAACCAGCAAACAATTAGAATAAAAGTGTTTGGATAATGAAATGCTCCCCTTGAGCAAATATACAAATGAAGTACAAAATAAAGAGTTAGAAAAGCCTGATTGTATTGCAGATGGTAGTGGCTTTGGCTTTCTTCCTTCTTTTTAACTCTTCTTGAAATGTTGAATCAGGCCTCAGCAAGATTCTTGATGGTTGAAGACTTTGGAGTTGAGATAAAGCTTTTTCTTCTTTTGAAAATCCTTCGATTTGATCTTTGAAACGCTCTTGGATTTTCTTTTGACTTTTGTGGATTGAAGATCTGGAGCAGACGAATCTTCCTCTTTGATTTCACTCCTTTTGAATCACTCTATTTCAGCTAAAAGATTTTTTATGAAAGCTCTGTTTTTCCCTCTTTTGAAAGATATTCTTTTCTCTCTTTTGATTTCTCTGGATTTTTGATTTGAAAAGAACTCCTCTATTTATAGAATCTGCAAAATATAGCCGTTAGAGACAAGGAAAAATAGTCGTTATTCAAAAATCTTACCGTTGGGGCTGATGTGTCATCGTTAAAAATCGCGCCCAGATTTGCTGGAGTCGACTCATGCTTTTTCCGAGTCGGCTCGAGCTCGTCTTACCAAAAATAGAAATGTTTAAAAAGGTTAGGGGTCGACTCGCTAAAAGTGAAGTGTCGACTCCTGAAAGTCGGGAGTCGACTCGTGAAAGGCTTGGGGTCGACTCGAGAGGTGCTCAGAAAAACACTCTTTTGGTGTCTGAGCGGAGTCGACTCGCACAGTCCAGGAGTCGGCTCGACAGAATTAGGGGTCGACTCGATAATTTCGTGGGTCGACTCGACACAGATGCACATTTCTATACACTGAGCGGAGTCGACTCTGAAACTCAGGAGTCGGCTCCGGAACGTATCAAAAATCAGAAACTTTTCTGATTGACATTAAAATCGTTCCAGATTCATTTTAATTCATTGTTTTGACATGAAATCAATAAAATTAACATTTAGAATTGATTCAAGAACTAATCCAAAAACTTGTTGAATAAAACATGAATTATAACATTTCTTTTCGAAAGTTTGAATATTGAGCTTAAAGTCACTTTCAAAATTGATTAAAGTTAAACTTGAGCATTCTCATTGATTGTTCAAAATAAATTTGTTGCTCATTTACATAAACTCATTACATCCTTTAATAAACTCAATGGTTTTTAGTAATCATCAAAATCAAAAGGATGGATCATATAATTTTCTATAATCTTCCAACAATCTCCCCCTTTTTATGATGACAAAAATATTGAGTTTGTTCATGATTGATTAGTGAATTTATTTGTTTTCATAGTTAGGCTTAGGCTCCCCCTTAATGAGGTAGCTCCTCCTATGAAACTTAATTAAATATCTCATTGTTTATCTCATTTTATCACAATCATAGAACTATAAAATTCTTCCCCTTTTTTGTTATCAACAAAAAGATAAAGAATCATAAACATTCATTCAAATTTCATTCATTCATTGAAATAAGGAAATAGAGAATTCATTTCATTTAAAGGTCTAATACATCAAATGTTCAGTACATTGATTTCAAAATGAAAGCATAATAAAACTTCAGTACAAAACAGGATTGAAACTCTAGTAACTCAAAATGAGTTCTTACAATTCTAGTTAGATGATCTACTATATTTTTCATTTCTTCAGATTAAATTTTTACATATTCCTTGAGTCTTTCATCAACAAAGGTGCACGCACTCTGAATTTTGTCTTGAAGCTCTGCGTTGCACTTGGCATATGTCTCTCCATCTCCACATATATCCTTAAGTTCTTCAAAAATATTCTTGAGATCACCACTTAAGGATGCTGATGAAGAGCCGAGTGT
>UESW01004599.1:674871-724366 GCA_900491605.1 Calamus simplicifolius
TTTGGTGACAATGCCTATCGGGTTGAGTTACCAGATGATGTCTTCATTTCGGATGTGTTCAACATTCGGCATCTGACCCCTTATGCAGGAGAGAATTCGAGCTTGAGGTCAAGCTTTTCAGAGGAAGGGGAGAGTGATGAGGACATCAGTTCGACCAGAGTTCGGGTCAGTCGAACCAGTCCTTGGATGTTCCTGTACCAGCAACCCAGAGTCAGCAGGCCACACGCCAGGTAGTCTACGAAGGTCCAAGAGGTTGCAGAACAAACGGGCTTGAAATTTGTTTGGGCCGAGTGTACGGAATCGGACACTTTGGGCCCAAACTTTGGCTGGTCACATGGAAACGGACTGCTGATTCAAAGTCATTGCCTTTGGCAATGAGCTGCTGTGGATTTTGGCCATCCGGGCTCGTCTGATAGGAGTTTTGGGCCTGTTTTCGTTTTTAATGGCATAGTTGTAATTTTTAACTAAACTTATGATGTTAGGGTTTTATCTCTTTTATTTAGGTTGGTTTTGGGCGGCCGTCAAAGGCAGAGAAGAAAGACGCTTTTTAGATTTCCTTTTTTTTCTCTTGAATGGAGATGAATGTTTTCTTTTTTTCTGATTCAAAACAATTGAATTGAAAATTCAATTGCTCTTCCTTTAAATTTCGGATTGTGAGTGATCAAAATTCGAAATTTTCCCTTTTCTTGTCAAGATTCGAACCAAACCTGGACGAATTCTTTTCTCGCAGATTAGATCGTTTTTGAGTTGCAGGTTTTGAATATCGCCCTGCATCATCGTGCCAGCGGCCAGAGTCGCCGTTGGCCTCCCCTCGGGCCTGCTCAGTCATCGGCGACTGTCCTAGAGCCGATCGCCGTCGCGGCCTTCCTCTCCCTCTTTCTCTTTCTCTCTCTTTCTCTTTCGTTCTTCCAAATTTTCCGCGATACTATTACGTGCTGGTGGCACGATCGGTCACCACCGGCCAGCCGGACCATCATCGGACGTTCGCTTGGCATCGGTGGGGGTCGTCGGTGGCCTCCTAGGCTCGGCGAGGCAGCAAGCACGCTGCCGGGCCTAGACCAATGCGGGAGCCAAAGGCTCCTGCTCAGGAGAAGGGCCGCCTTGGCCCTCTCCTCCTCTCTCCCATGCCCGGTCCTCCATTGGATGCTCACCCAGCATCGATGGGGATCGTCGGTCACCTCCTAGGCCCGGCAAGGCGGCAGTTACGCCGCTGGGCCTAGACCAATGAAGAAGGGAGACTGGGAAAGGAAGGCTGCTATATTTTGAGTTTGAGCCTCCGCGGTTCGACTCTCTCTCTAGCGGGCCGTGCCGGGCCGATGAGCCAAATTTTTTGAGCCTAGCAAGGCACGGCTATAGCACCGTGCCTATCTCTAGTGGAAATCAAGTGGGATTCCGGCTATATTTTTTGGTCCAAATATTTGATCAAATGTAAGGTTGACTGTTTTCTGACTATGAGAGCAGAGATCTTTTAGACATGAAAGCAAATGGCATTAACAAAGGAGCGTAGTCTTTTGAGGTGGCACAGTAGGAAGGTGGGAGATATTTTACAGCGAGTGTAGTCTGTGGAAGCTGATATTGCTTCTCTTCAGGCTAAGGAGGATCGGGATGGTGGCCTTTCCGTGATTGATCTTTAGTCTCTCAGACGGAGTTTGGCTTTGCACCACACCTTACTCAGTCATCAAGAGATCTTCTGGTGACAACGGTCTCGGGTTCAGTGGCTCCAGGAGGGTGACCATAATACCAGATTCTTTCATCAGGCTACTTTAGCTCGGCGTGTTGCCAATCGGATCCGGCGTATCAATGATGAGGAGGGGCATATCTTTGATGATGATGAGGCCATTCGGGAGCAAATCTCTCGTTTTTTCCAGACCTGCTGGTCAGAACGGTTTGCAGGTGGCTCTCCTCTTATCCCTGTCTCTCAGTCTGCTAGGGTTTCTGATGCTGATAATGGTATGCTTATGAGTGTGGTCTCTGCGGAGGAGATTCGATCCGTTGTCTGGGCACTGGGGCCTGGTAAGGCTCCAGGCCCGAATGGCTTTCTGCCTTTCTTTTTCCGGCATTATTAGGACATAGTGGGGCAGGATGTTATTTCGGCTATCCAGTTTATTTTCTCTTCTAGATTCATACCTTGGGATTGGCAACGAACATTTATTGTCCTTATCCCAAAGCGATCGGATGCTTTGCTTCCCCAGTATTATCGGCCTATTAGCTTGTGTACCACTCTATATAAGTTTATGCTCGCCTATTGGTTACTCGGATGTAGGGGGTCATACCTCGCATAATTTCTTCTGAGCAAGGGGCCTTTATCCGTGGTCGTAGCATCTCTGATAACGCCCTTATTGCCCAGGAGTTTATGTATGATCTTCAGCGTACGTCAAGTAGACAGAGACTTATGACAATCAAGTTGGATATTGAGAGAGCTTATGATCGGATTAGTTGGATATTTCTTTGGCAGACGCTCCGGGAGTTTGGATTTGCTGATCTCTTTATTAACTGGGTTATGGCGTGTGTTCAGTGGCCCATCTTTTCTATCCTTATTAATGGCAGTCCGATTGGTTTTTTCCCTTCTGCCATGGGTCTTCGTTAGGGATGCCCCCTCTCCCCCTTCTTGTTTATCCTTTGTGCTGATGATCTGTCTTGCGCCCTTGCTTAGGCAGTTGGGGTGTCTCAGCTGCAGCCTTATATGCCTAGGCCCAATGGTCCCCTTCTTTCACACCTTCTTTTTATAGATGACTGTATCTTGCTTAGCTCTGCTTCTGTCCAGAATGTGGCTGTCTGCTCTGCTATCCTTCACTCTTATTGTCAGGCTTCCGGCCAGCTGATCAATTTGCAGAAATCTGTTTTGTATTTTAGCCCATCGACCTCACTCCGTTGTCGTGCTGCCGTCTCCCAGTTGCTTGGGATTTTGACGATTTCTCTGCATGACCTAACTTGGGATCCCAAAATGGGACGTTGTCCCCGTCAGCAGGACTTTGGGAACCTTGATCGATGGATTTCTGATAGATTGGATCGGTGGTAGGTTTCTGGCCTTTCTACGATGGGACATGTTACTTTGCTTCAGTCTATCCTCACATCTCTCCCCCTTTACCTTCTATCTAACGCCTTAATTCCGACTATCTGCCTTCAATGGATAGAGCAATGTTTTCGCAATTTTCTATGGGCGTCGACGCAGAGAGGTCATGGTCTTCATCTATTATCCTAGGATATGGTTTGTTTGCCTATTCGTGAGGGAGGTATGGGGATCCAGTCCTTGATGGTCCGCAGAGAGGCTCTTTTTGCTAGGCAAGCCTCTAGATTCCTATTGGAACCACATTGTTTTTGGAGCTTTATCATGCGAGGCAGATACAGCGGTTGGACTCTTGATTCGGTCTTCCATATTCCCCGTGGTTGTTCCTTCATTTGGAGAGCGATTTGCCAATTTGTCCCCACTATTATGACCGATATCCATTGGATGATTGGGGATGGATTTCTATTGATGTTACTTAGGATATCTGGATAGCGGATCTTTCTTATCTCGCTGGCCGACCTTAGCTCTGATGTTGGACCCTCTTTGCCTGTTTCTGCTTTGATTTGTCAAGATTCTCCTGCCTGGCATGTTTCTACGGTGTTCCGGTTTTTTTGGGCTGAGCTAGCGCACAGGATCCTTTTCATCCCTCTTGCTTCCTCTGTTGTTTCTAATACCAGACTATGGCGTCGATCCTGCCTCCCTCGCGCCTCTATTAGAGTTCTTGTTGATCATATCTGCCCTCGGACTTTGGGACTGGATATGTGGCTTGGATATGGCGTCTGCCCATCCATCCTAGGATTCAGCTCTTTTATGGAAGCTGATGTGGGATCGCCTTCCTTCTTGCTCTCTTTGGCTGGTCGCGGACTCTTCATCAGGCCGCACTGCCCGATATGTGGGCTTCAGGATGAGACGGTTGAGCATGCCCTTCTTACATGTTCTCGTGCCTTTCGGATTTGGCAGCAATTTCGTTATAGCCCATGGATGCCGGATGAGGGACCCATCCGGCTGTCTTTATTGCGCGCCATTCGCTTGGCTATCCAGAGTGGCATCCATTCTTAGAGTATTTTTTTCAGCTTATTTGGCTTATCACATCTAGCAAACCCAAAACCAGATTGTCTTTGCTGATGAGATGGTCTCGATTCAGACTATCATCCGCCCTGCTGGCTCTTTTGCTATGGAGTACCTTCGCTCTGATTCAGGTATTCACTCTAATAGACCGGGCCTCTGGGATTCCCCTGCTGTTTCGGCAGTGCACCGTTCTACGGTTTTTCTCTTGAGACCTCCCATCCTTGGGTATGTCAAAGTGAACTTTGATGGTACTGTTTCGGGTCGTATTGCCGGATCTGAGTTTATCATTAGGGGGCCTGAGGGAGAGTTGCTCGCGGCTAGTGGACATGTCTTTCTCGATACTTCGGTTCCTATGGCGGAGCTGCAGGCTGCTTGGGCTGCCATCACTTGCGCTGTTCGGGTTTTGCGCTCTCGTCGGATGGTTATTGAGGGAGATTTTCTTACGGTTATCCATTGGATTAGATGGGATGTCAATCTCTGTTTCCTTCATAATCCCTGATCAGTGATATATGGGCTTCTCTCCAATCTACCTGTGCTCCGTTGATCCGTAGCTCCGTTGATTCGTTATGTCTATAGGAAAGTCAATACTGCAGTTGATTGGGTTGCCTCGGCTGTAGCTCATCATTCTGATCGGTAAGAAAGGCATTCTGATGACCTTTGTTCTATTATTTTATAGTAAATTATGTACTTGATCTTTTGGGTTTAATTTATCCCAGAATGATGTGATCGTTGGAGTGAACTTATAAAGACATCACGGTCGGCCTTTGTACTCGAAGCTTTCAAGTTGAATTTTATTTTCATATGCTGAAGTCCTAGTCCCAAAGCGTGAAACATGTGCTTCGTGACTCATTCATGGAGATGCCCCACTCGTCTCCGAGACTGCGAGAGAAACCACGAGAAATCGACGAGAGGATCAAGAATAGGAAACGTCCAGATTGCTGGATGAAGCACGGAAGGTAGGTGCTTACACGACTGACAAAAAAAAAAAAAAAAACATGGCTCTCGACCAAAATTGACTCGGAGCTGGACAAATGGAGTTTAGTTCACGCGTTGCCGGGCAATACTTTATTTCGTGATGGTCCTGCCAGGCACGTATCCTGCCACTTGTCCATATGATACACCAAGCATACTTCGGAATTTAGCCGCCGAAGTTCAACGGTGCGCTTTGAGGGTGACATTCACGTTGCGTGGCTAGCAATTTTGAATAATAATATAAATTATTTAATAATAATTATTGATGCTAAATCATTATTTTTAAATTAGTAAGCATTCGATCATCTTTTTTAGAGTTCAAAATTTTTTGGCAAGCTTCTTGTGCCTGTGGGCCTGCAAACAAATCTCGAAGGCCAAGATTTCGATGAGGACCTTCACGCTCAAATCAGTGCTTTGTACAACAGTCGTAAGCTTGAGGAAGCTCAAAAGAGATATGAAGAGAGAGGTTTAGAGTCATGCTCTCTGTGAGCAAGAATGAGCGTTTAGGAGTGGATGAGTTCGTTATCTGGTCGGAAGTCCCTCTTATCCATTTTATAGATGCTTAGAGTTTGTCTGGCTTGAATGGTTGAGGCTTCATAATGATGACTTGTCAGAGCATTAATTGATGGCAGCAATAGTGGAGCTTACCTTCATGTGATGTGTTAGGCTGCAGGCCGTGTCCCGTTAGAGTAGGCGGCTGCAGCGGGTTGACAGGTGCTATTTTGGTTTGGACAGCTGTCGCAGGCTGTTGCAGGGCGTGGCCGACCGTACGGCGCTTGCCAGACGTGTACCTTACATGCTTGGCTTGGACGGTTGTTGCAGGAGATGGTGGACCACGTGGTTGCCACAGACGGTTGGTGGGCCACGTGGCTGTGTCAAGCGGCTCGAGGCCAAGGCTGACGGCTGGGGCCGAGGCTCGAGGCCGGCCGAGGCCGAGGCCGTCCGAGGCCGGGGCCGAAGTCCGAGGCCGAGGCCGTCCGAGGCTGAGGCCAAGGGAGAAGTTTGAGCCGAGCCCGTCCGAGGCCAGGGCCGAAGTCCGAGGCCGAGGCCGACAGGGATCAAGGTCGTCCGAGACCGAGGCCATCCGAGGCGTCCGAGCCCGGGGCCGTCCGGGGCGAGGTCGACTTGGATGACGTGCTGGGGCGAGGCCAACTGGAGCCAAGGCCGACTGGAGACCGAGGCCGACTGGGGGTTGAGGTGACTGGGGGCTGAGGCCGACCGGCCGACCGGGAGTTGAGGCCGACCGGGGTGATGCCAGGGCGAGGCCGACTGGGATGATGCTGGGGCGAGGCCGACTGGGGGCCGAGGCCGACCGAGGTGATTTCGGGGTGAAGCCGACTGGATGATGCCGGGGCGAGGCCGACTGGGATGATGCCGAGGTCGACTGAGATGATGTTGGGGTGAGGTCGACTGGGGGCCGAGGCCGACCGAGGTGATGTCGGGGCGAAGTCGACTGGGATGATACCGGGGCAAGGCCGACTGGGGTCGAGGCCGAGGCCGACTAGAGACCGAGGCCGATTGGGGGTCGAGGCCGAGGTCGAGGGAGAAGTCCGAGGGGAGCTCAAGAGCCGAGGCTGGAGGCCGAGGCTAGAGGCCGAGGCCGATCGAGGCCGAGGCCAACTGGGGCCGAGGTCGACGGAGCTGGAGGCCGAGGCAGAGGCTGGGGGCCGAGGCCGACCGGGGCCAAGGCCGACTGAGGCCGAGGCCGTCCGAAGACCGAGGCCGACGAAGCTGGAGGCCGAGGCGGAAGCGAGGCTGAGGGCCGAGGCCGACTGGGGCCGAGGCAGTACGAGGCCCAGGGAAGCTCGACAGCTTGCATGGCCGAGAGGGGCTCGGCAACTGGGAGCAGCAGAGGAACCCGGGCATTTGCAGAAGATGGGAATGAGGTCCGAGGCCCGCACAGAAGCTCTCTCCATACGAAGGAGAGAGAAAAGGTGGCGGACGGGGGAAGGCCTAGTTGCCAAGTCTAGAGCCGAGGGCGAGGGAACCTCGAAGGCCGAAGGGACCTCGAAGGCCGAGGGGACCTCGGAGGCCGAAGTCGCCGCCCTGCGGGACTGAGGCGGGGCTCCGTCAGTTTCCTTCATGGTTTACTCTAACGGCGTTGGATTAGCCACATCAATAATAATTATGATATTTAATATTAATTATAAATAAATTATCAATTATATAATATCAAAATTTTAATATATTTTTAAATTAATTTTTTAAAATATATTATTATATATTTGATTTAAAAAAATTATATTTATAAATAATATTTTAAAAATATATTTATAAATGATATTGAAAGCGATCAGTAAGGATGCTGAGGTCATTGATCGAAAGAAATTTCGTAGCATGCTGTGGGATCATTGGGCAGTAAAAATCTGTGGCTCGATTCAGGACGTTGCTTGGGACCTTCGACTTGAAGATTCCAACAAGATTAATAGAGAAGGATGCAAATAGAAAGTGATAAAAAAGTATAATTTTATTCCAAAGTAGTTTATTATATTACCACATCTTTAGTAACGTGGATAACCATCTTTTTTGAGGTAACGTAGATTAACACGGATAGTTTGTCATTCAAAATATGTATCAAACATAATTATTTAATGAATTTTATTTAAATTATCATAATCTAAATAGATTATCTACTACTAAATGCCCCTTCAAGGCATTGGATACATGAATTTATAAATTAATTTTAATCCAGTGCAAACATATGTAAATTAGAGGTGTTAAATGAGTCATGCCGATAATTTATAAATCGATTTTAATCCAATGCAAGTATATGCAAATTAGGTGTGCCAAGCGGATTGTGCCAGATTGGCCCTGACTGCATACCATGTGTCTGCTATTATTGATCATGCTGGCAAGGTCTGAGATATTAAGAGGTGGTCCAGCAAAGCCCGTAGACTTGTGGCTTAATTAAGCAATGCCGTTCTTGGCATAGTCCACGAACTGACCAATCGGTACATTCCACAAGCATGATCTTGCTTTTTAATTTTTATATATATATATATTTTTTAAATATCAATCTGACTCATTTGTGTTCTCTTACTAGCATAGGTCGAGGGTTATATCGTGTCGAATCTAGTAGCCACTATGTTGTATCTAAAAATGAAAGGACAATTTTAACTTCTTTTGAAAAAGTTTTGCCTTTTTATCCCTCCTAATTTAGATTGGCCTAATCAAGGATTTGTTTTTTTTTTACCCTCTTCCTACCGTTCTTCAAGTATGGTTTGATTTGGGGTCAGTCTATTTGGCCGGCACGTTTTTCTTAGGAGCCCCCCACACCGCTTAAAAAAAATGGCATGTTTGCCCTTACAAATTTTGAACCAAAATACCCCCTTCAAACAGGCCCCCCCCCCTCACTCGGATCATCCGTCTTTTTTTTTTTTTTTTCTCGGTTCCCTCCCCTTCCAAACAGCCCCCGCCAGCCCCTCCCCCCTCCCTTACCCCTCTCTCACCTCTCTCACTTAGATCACCATCGTCCTTTTTTTTTTTTACTTTGTTCGTGTGTTGTTCGGTCCTGTGTGGCCGAACAAGTAAACTATGTTTAGGTATTTCCTAAATGGCAAGGGAGGAGCTGGCGGGGGTTGTTTGGAGGGAGGAACCGAGAAAAAAAAATGGACGACGGGTGTGAGGGAGGTGGGGGGAGGGGCAAGGGAGGAGCTGGCGGGGGGTTGTTTGGAGGGAGGAACCTAGAAAAAAAAAATGGACGACGGATGATCCGAGTGAGGAAGGCGCAGGAGGAGGGATGGAAAGGGTAGTTTAGGTATTTTCTAAATTTAGGAGGCTAGTGAGTAATTTTGGGAGCTACTGAGTAAAAAAAAAAAAAAGCTAAATTGGGGGCTCCTTAGCAAAATATGTGGACCAAATAGAATTTTCCTTTGATTTGCCACGAGGGTCAAAGAAAACAGCAGGGTTCTTTTCATCACCGCTATAGCACCAACGAAGAAAACACTCGTCAAAGAAATGCACCTTAAAATATAGAAGGCAGATTGGTGTCTGGCATCAATCTTAATTCTTTCTCCGAAGTTTTCTCTTCTTTTTTCTTTTCTTTTGTTCTCTTTCAACCTAGGGTCTCATAAAATGGATGAGCCTAAGACCGGTCAACCAATAGCTTGCAACCCAAGTGATAGACGGACGACAAGTGGATCCAGGATTGTAATCCTTATTCAAAACACATGCGATATTGATTGGGCTTCTTTATTTCTGTGTTATTTTTCGACCGATGGAGCCTGGACGAGGACATCTCGTGTGGTGGGATCCAGAAGAAAATCGATGCAATGGAGCCTGGACGAGGACAAGGGAGATGCCATTTTGCCAAGCAAGACGCACTGCACCCGGTGAACGCTTTCAAGTCCGCTTTCAAGTGGACCAAGCATTGAAAGTGAAAGCGAAATACAGATTGCATGCCACGTATATTTTGGACTTTTAATATGATAGGTTTAGAAGAGGCCAGGTAATGATTATCCTACATGAACATTTTAATTTTAATTTTTTGAAATAGTCCACTTCATTATTAAAATATCTAATTATTATTAAATCAAAGTATGTGATGGTAATATAGTAACTACAATAATTATTAGCTTATAATAATATATAGAAATTTATTGATAGAATTCTTTTTATAATTAGAAGATTAATGCGATAATTATAATAGTCTCCAAGAGGATAATATTATTAGATACCTATTTTTTTAATATTCATATAATCAAATAGCTGCAATTGCATTTATAATTTTTAATTATAAACAATCAGTCAAATATAAAATTTGCGATTATAATTCTAATTGTAATAGTTTTTAATGTGGCCAGTTTTAGCTGACTAATTAATCTTGTAGCGATACATAGTAGAGTCAGGCGCTGATACATAGAGAACCTTTATTAGAGGACTTTATTTCCTTCGTGCTGATTAATCTATCCTTATATAATTAGGACTTTCTCTCTATCTGACATAAATCCACTTTAAATAGGAATTAGCCTATCTAATTAGGGAATATGGGTGTCAATTTTTTTGGGATCGAAATTAGCAAGAGCTAACCCATACAAGAGTTTAGTTTAAAATACAACTTCCTGAGACATATATAAAAGTAGCCCTAACCATCCTAGATTAAAAAAAAAATCTCTCCTTCTGTTTAGGTCCTAAATAACTCATTCAAGAAGCTTTCATCCTTATTGTTCACTTTCGGTTGGCTTAAACACTGAAGGGTTTATTCAAAGAAAAACTCTAAAACTTTTGATGCTTTTTCTTCTTTTCTTATCACGGTAAGAATTGATAAGAGTTATCCAATATAAAAATCTGATCTCAAATATAACTTCTTCAAATATTTATAAAAACAACCCTAATTATCTTAGATAAGAAAATTCTTTTTTTTTTTTTTTTGGTTCAGGTCTTAGACTGCTCATCTAAGAGCTTTAGAATTTTTTTTATCTACTTTTAGTTGATTAAGCATCAAAGGATTTTTTGTGGCTTGTATGCTTTATATTTTTTTTATCGCATAAAAAGATAAACATTTAGCTAGAAAAGATACTTTATCGTCTGAATGAAAAACACATTTCATTTAATAGCATACAAAGGCCGGTTTTAAATATTAGTTAGTGATTATATTTGAATTGTTGCACCAAAATTTCGAACAAAAAATGGCCTCGTGATGTGGTAGGTGTTGGATTTATATGCATCAAAGTCAACCTGGCTAACTAACAAGAAGAATGGGAATCAAAGATGATGTGGCTAATATGGTCACGTTTAAGTTAACGATCAGAATTGGCTTACGGTGCCATTGTTAAGCTAATGACAAAAGTCAGAGGGAACTAAGGCTCCAGATTTCGGCCTCCCAAGTCGGCCTTCGGATTTGACCTCGACCTTCCGAGTCGGCTTCAGCCTCTGGATTTGGCTTTGGCCCCCCAAGTCAACCTCCGAATTCGGCCTCAACCTTTCGAGTCAGCATCGGGCTTCGGATTCAGTCTCGACCTTTTGAGTCGGCATCGGCCTCTGAATTCGGCATCGGCCTCCCAAGTCGGCCTCCAGATTTAGCTTCGGCCTCTCGAGTCGGCCTTAGCCTTCGGATTCGGCCTCGGCTTCCCAAGTCGGCATCAACCTCTGGATTCAGCCTCGACCTCCCAAGTCGGCATCGGCCTTCGGATTCGGCTTCGGCCTTCCAAGTCGGCCTTCGAATTCGGTTTCGGCCTTCCGAGTTGGCATCAGCCTCTAGATTCGGCCTCGGCTTCCCAAGTCAGCCTTTGGATTTGGCTTCGGCCTCCTAAGTCGGCCTCAGCCTTTGGATTCAGCCTCGGCCTTGACCTCCTAAGTCGGCCTCAACCTCCAGATTCGGCCTTGGCTTTCTAAGTCGGCCTTCGGATTCAACCCTGACCTTTCGAGTCGGCATCAGCCTTTGGATTCGGCCTCGGCTTCCCAAGTTGGCCTCCAAATTCGGCCTCGGCCTTCCAAGTCGGCCTCAGACTTCATATTCGGCCCCGACCTCTTGAGTCGGCATCAACTTTTGGATTTGGCTTTGGCCTCCCAAGTCGGCCTTTGGATTCGGCCTCGACCTTCCGAGTCGGCTTCAGCCTCTGGATTTGGCTTCAGCCCCCCAAGTCGGCCTCCGAATTTGGCCACAACCTTTCAAGTCAGCATCGGGCTTCGGATTCGGTCTCGACCTTTTGAGCCAGCATCGGCCTCTAAATTCGGCATCGGCCTCCCAAGTCAGCCTCCGGATTCAGCTTCGGCCTCCCAAGTCGGCCTTAGCCTCCGAATTTGGCCTCGGCTTCCCAAGTCGGCATCAACCTTTGGATTCAGCCTCGACCTCCCAAGTCGTCATCGGCCTTCGGATTCGGCTTCGGCCTTCCAAGTCAGCCTTCGAATTTGGTTTCGGCCTTCCAAGTTGGCATCAGCCTCCAGATTCGGCCTCTTCTTCCCAAGTCGGCCTCTGGATTTGGCTTCGGCCTCCTAAGTCGGCATCAGCCTTTGGATTCGGCCTCGGCCTCGACCTCCTAAGTCGGCCTCAACCTTCAGATTCAGCCTTGGCTTCCCAAGTCGGCCTTCGGATTCAGCCCTGACCTTTCGAGTCGGCATCAGCCTTTGGATTTGGCCTCGGCTTCCTAAGTTGGCCTCCGAATTCGGCCTCGGCCTTCCAAGTCGGCCTCAGCCTTCAGATTCGGCCCCGACCTCTTGAGTCGGCATCAACTTTTGGATTTGGCTTCGGCCTCCCAAGTCGGTCCTGATAGGATCTGTGAAGCAAGGGCATTCCGTACGACCCATCGTCTGACAAGACCTTGCCAACCAACCATCTGCAGCCCACACGTCTGACAAGACCTGGCCCATCAATCATCTGCGGCCTACACGTTTGACAAGACCTGCCCACCAACCATTTGCGGCCCATACGTCTAACAAGATCTAGCCCACCAACCATCTGCGGTGCACACGTCTGATAAGATCTGGCCCATCAACCATCTGCGGTCCATATGTCTGACAAGATCTGGCCCACCAACAGTCTGCGGCCCATGTGTCTGACAAGATCTGGCCCACCAACCGTCTATGACTCATACGTCTGATAAGCCTAGCCTACCAACCGCCTGCAGCTCACGTGTCTGATAAGACCTGGCCCACTAGCCGTCTGCAGCCCACATATCTGACAAGACTCGACCCACCTACCAACCGTGGCTGCTTAGATCAGATAGGACTAAACCTGCTAGTTCTGATATTCCGCAAGAAAGATATTCTCCACCACTGAACTCCACATGGCTCACCCATCGGTAGGTGGTGATGCCTTGGAGCTAATGGCCATCCATAAATCGAGTAAGAGGGACCCCTGACCAGGTATGAATACTTAAGCACTCAAGAGGACTTTCTACCCTAATTCTCTCTTTTTTGAGCTTTCTCAAGCTCACGGTTGTGATTCAAATCACTAACTTGAGCATCGAAGGGTCCCGTCGGAATATTCGGCCCCCAAAACTTCTTGCAGGTTTCTACTAAGGATGGAGTTTATCAACAGCTTATGACTTCATCACCGAGTTTCATGGTAGTTTATTTCACAACAAATGGTATCAGAGCACAGGCTAAGATGAGTAGATTGGGAGCGCATGCCAAGTTCGACAAGTTCAATGGCAAAGGAAAATTTTCTCTATGACAGATGAGGGTGAACGATCTGTAGATTCAGATGAAGGTTCACAAGGCTTTAAGGGGACATAAGCTCACTAACATGAAAGAAGATGATTGGCAGTATATGGAGTCAATCGCCTTTAGTACAACCGGATGTGTTTGGCAGATTCAGTAGTATATGATGTAATCAATGAGAAGACAACAAAGGTCGAGACCTAGGAGATCACATAGCCCAGTTCAACCAAAAGGTTAGTGATTTATTATGCATGGATGTAAAAATTGATGAGGAGGATAAGGCTCTAATGCTTATATGTTCTTTACCGCCATTGTTTAACCAATTTAACATGACATTATTATATAGAAAGGAGATGCTAGACTATGATGAGGTAGTGCATGCTCTTAGGTCCCATATGTCAACGCAAAAGTTGGAGACAGGAAACTCGCAGGCTGAGAATTTGTCAGTCAGTTCAGAACGTGGCAAGGGCAGAGAAAGGAACAGGGAGCAGAAGAGAGGAAAGTCTAGG
The DNA here is from genome assembly GCA_900491605.1 of Calamus simplicifolius. Classification (NCBI taxonomy): domain Eukaryota; kingdom Viridiplantae; phylum Streptophyta; class Magnoliopsida; order Arecales; family Arecaceae; genus Calamus; species Calamus simplicifolius. Next base: position 688,528 of record UESW01004599.1, read on the forward strand.
GGCAGATCCAAGTCAAGTGTGTCAAAGCAAGAGTGTTTCAAGTGTCACCAGAAGGGTCACTAGAAGAAAGATTGCCCTCTATTGAAGAATCAGGGAGCTGATAGGAAGGATGCAGCTTCAAGTTCAGCTAGTGTTGCTACAGATGCTTCAGAGGAGGAGGAGGATTTTTTGGTAGTCTCGTCGAAAGGTAATGACTCACTATCTGACACATGGACATTGAATTATGCATGCCCATCACATTATATGGCACATAGGGATTGGTTCCATAGTTATAAGACTTGTGATGCTGGTAGTGTGACATTGGGTAATAATTATTCATGTAAGGCTGTGGGAATTGGTAGTGTTAGAATTAAGATGTTTGATGGTATAATCAGGATATTGGAGAATGTAAAACATGTTCCTAAATTAAAAAAGAACTTGATTTCTCTATGACAATTAGAGAAGCAACTGTGTGGTTTTTCAGTAGTTCCGGGTAGTGAAATTCTTAAGATTTCTATAGGTACTATGACTGTGATAAAGGAAAAGCGAATAGAAAATAATTTGTATAGGTTATTAAGTAGTACAGTTGTTAGTAATGAGTCTACATGTTCATCAACAGAGAATAGCTCGGATACCTCCAAACTCTAGCATATGTGGTTAGGGCATATCAGTGAGCAGGGTTTACAAGAACTACAGAAAAGGAAACTATTCGATGGGACTACACGGTGTTAAGTTGGGTTCTGTGAATTCTATGTTTATGGTAAACAGAACAAAGTTCAGTTCAGATCCTCCTCACAAAGAAGCAAGCAGGTATTAGAATATGTTCACTCAGATGTCTGGGGTTCAGCATAGATTGCAACAAAAGGTAGAGCTAGGTATTTTGTGACATTTATTGATGATTTCTCTCGAAAGCTTTGGGTGCACTTTATGAGGGAGAAGAGTAATGTATTCTTTAGGTTCAAGGAGTGGAAAGCCAATGTTGAGAAACAGACATGAAAGAGCATGAAGTGCTTAAGGTCTGATAACAGAGGTGAGTACACATATAATGAATTCATAAGTTTCTTTAAGAAAGAGAGAATTGAGAGGTATTTCATAGTTCCTAAGACATCTCAGCAAGATGGGGTTATAAAAAGGATGAACAAGACACTATTAGAGAGAGCCAGAGCTATGAGATTATAGGCAGGTTTGCCCAAGCAGTTTTGGATAGAAGCAGTGAATACAGTTTGTTTTATTGTTAACAGGTCACCTTTAGTGAAGTTAAAGGGAAAGTCTGCAAAACAGGTCTGGACAGGTAAGGATGTTGACTATTCTGTACTCAAGGTTTTTGGGTGTCCATCTTATGCCTTAATCCCTAGTGATGAGAGAACAAAACTGGATTTAATGTCTAGAAAATGCATCTTTATCAGGTATAAAAAAGGAGTAATTAAAGGGATATAGACTTAAGGATCCTAAGGCGCAGAAGGTGATAGTTAGCAAGGATGTAGTCTTTGATGAGCAGGCTATGTAAACAAGCAGGATTCATCTTAAATAGAAACTATGGGATCAAGTTCTAAGTTCTAAAGTGAATGTGAAACTTAGACCAGATAGTCTTTCGAGTTCAGTTAAGCAAGCAATTGAAATAGAAGGTAGTGATGATAATTCAAAAAGTACAGAAAGGCAGCAGCATCAACAAGAGCATGCTATTATCATAGATAGACCCAGACGCACATTAGGCTCCCAGCCAGGTATTGTATAGACGACGAGCCAGCTTCTTTTGCTTTACTAACCAGTGATGGAGAACCTAGTTCTTTTCAGGAAGAAGTATTAGTTTTAGAAAAGAAAAAGTGGTTAGAGGCTATAGCTGAAGAGATGGAGACATTGTATAAGAATTTAACATGGGAGTTGGCAGAACTCCCTAAGGGTAAAAGGGCAATTGGGTGCAAGTTGGTCTACAAAAAGGAAGGAGCCTCAGAGAAAGATGGTATGAGATATAAAGCACGGTTGGTTGCTAAGGAATACTTACAGAAGTAGGGGATTGACTACAATGAAGTATTCTCATCGATGGTTAGGCATACCACTATTAGGGTGTTATTGGCCTTAATAGCTCAGCTAGATTTGGTTGGAGCAGTTAGATGTCAAGACAGCTTTCCTTCATGGTGAATTGGAATAGCAGATTTTCATGGAACAACCAGAGGGATTTGAGGAGCTGGAAAAAGAACACCTAGTGTGCAAGCTCAAGAAGTCTCTTTATGAGTTGAAGCAGTCCCCAAGGCAGTAGTATAAGTGGTTCGACTCTAACATGTTGAGTATTAGCTTTATCCGTTGTGAGTATGACTATTGTTTATACTTTAAGTCTCTAAAAGATGGTTCTTTCATTTATTTGTTGATTTATGTTGATGAAATGCTAATTGCTGTAAGAAATTTGAAAGATGTGTGTGACCTAAAATCCTTGTTGAGTAGAGAATTTGATATGAAAGACCTAGGTACTGCTAAGAAAATCCTAGGCATGAAAATTGATAAAGATAGAAAGAATAGAAAGTTATAGCTCTCACAGAAGAAGAACATTGAGAAAGTATTAGAGAGGTTTGGTATGGACAAGGCAAAGCCAATTACTACTCCACTGGCTAATCACTTCAAGTTGTCCAGCTACTAATATCCTGAAATAGAGGATGGAGTGCAGTACATATCAAAGGTTCCTTATGATAGTGCGGTTTACTTTAGGTGAGATCCTATTATTGAAGGTACACACAAGGGATAATGTAGCAGATATGTTGACAAAGATGCTTTCTTTGAAAAAGTTCAAACATTATTTGGACTTGCTTCAAGTCACAAACTGATGCTGTGAAGATGTTGGGGGCTCCAGACGGAGGTATGGGTCCTCAAGGTTGAGCGGGTCTTCTAAGGGAGTAATTATTCGCCTAGGTGAAGATTGTTAAACAATAACTCATAATCCTCCCAGCTCTGCACCGATTGGCCAAGACACATCAACATAATGGGGTGAGGCGAATAAGGCAACGAAATGCAAAAATGAAAGTGGCATGCAGATTTGGCCGTTGTCATGAACAGATAGATCTGGGCGGATTCGGGCGCACAATAAATTTGGCAATCCATACCAGGAGCAGCAAGTGGGAGCCTGCTAAACGCATTGGTACTCATAGATTTGGCAGTCCGAGCCAAGGATGATACACATGGATTTAACTGTCCGAGCCAAGGATGGTGCGCATAGATTTAGCAGTCCGAGCCAAAAATGGCGGGTAGATGAGTATGGCACATAGAGATAAAAATTCTAATAGATTTATGTAGCCGTGAGGCCTTTCTTTCTTAAAATAAAAAGAGAAAAATCAGAAATCTTTCAAGAACGTAAGCAAATTATCAAATAACATAAATCTTTATATTTTATATTTAATTTTTTATATTTTATATTTTATATTTTTTATATTTAAATTAATTTTTATTCTCGTTCCACAAATTTTACGATAATTTATTTCACAACATACTAGCGGTCAAAGGGTCATGGCGTTGCTTTCCCTGTCCAGTGCAGGAGACTCGGCCATCGCTTCATCTCTGTGACCCACAAAATTATGATATGCCTTTTGGCTTCCATCTCTTCCTTCTTCTCTCACGGCAAACGCTACCCTCAATTATTACCGTGCCTCTCTACGAGACTTTGCTTGTTCCACCAGAAGATGGAGGTTCTGTCCACTTGACGTTACTTGTCCTCTTTAACCCAACCAATGGGAAAAAGAGACCCACTCGAGTCGTTTTCATGGACCAATCCTATCCAAGCGCTGGTTGGTCACCTCGAAGCAAAAGGTTGCTCGAGTTAAGGTCGAACCGATCCTCCCTGAAACCAAGAAGATGGGCAGTGGACTTGCCCACCCAAGAGGGAAGTCCTTGACCATTGTCATAATGAGGCAGTAGGAAAGAACGGTGCCATGGGCGACACAAGGGCTCGCTATTTGAAGGCAGCCCTTCGCAAGCGGCCGCACAATAATAATAATAAAAAGACATGAATAAAGACTAAACTAATAACATCCGCAACATCCATGTGGCTCTATACCTTTCTTCCCACCTTCATATTTTTGCAAGCAAAAGCTCATTAAAACAATTGCAAGAACACTCCACCTGTATGTCTAATTAATCAGAACATTCGAAGTGGAGTTCCAATGAGTGGTCATGCTTTCAACTGCATCGCCCATTACGCCCATTAAGTTACAATAGTACTATAAGCTTCTTTTAACTGTTGAGCTATTTTTGGGTAGGCCTAGTTCAGACTAAGTTAATCATGTAAGAATGCAGAGCCATATTGGGTTCAATAACAAGTGTTCATCGGTTTTAAGAATAACTCTTCACTATTTCTTAGGAGAAACAAAGGTTCATAGCCTTCCATGCACATCAGTATTAGCAAAAGAATTCTCATGCTGTAAAGAAAACTCGGAATATATGGACTCAAATCTTCTTTTCCATAGCTGGTTCGGCATTACAAGATGTAACATAAAAAATGAAGGACATAGATATATATATATATAGCAAACGATCAAAATCACATTCCCAATTCAGGAACAGGAGGCAAAAGAAAAAAAAAAAAAAAAAGAAAGAAAGTTTTACATTAATTTGAAAGAATAAAACCATTAGCACACGCTAGCAGTACTCATTTGGTTCGCCAGGATCTCCTGTGGGTGAAGGAGTTGCTGAACCCCCTGGCGATGCTGTTGACGGCCGGGTTGAAGCGGAGGCAGCTGAACAGGCTCTGTCGGTAAGGCAGCGGCGTCTTCTTCTTCATCTCCTCCGACGCCGCCCGGTTCACCGTGTAGTGCATCTCGTGCGCGGAGACATCATGAGATCGATTCCTCCTTCGCGTTGACCCACTGCTGTCGACCGACCTGAAGCTCGTATCCCTCGGGTCCTCTCCTACCAAGCCCTTCTTGTTAGACACCGGCAGCGGAAAGGATGACGAGGAGTTGGATGTGGATAGTAGCGTATACTTTCGGAGAGGGTCCTTGCTCCTGTTGCCGGTGGCGCGTCCTTCCGACGCGCTGCGGAACAGGAGCAAGTCCCTCAGCCGCCACTTCTTATTGCTACCACCACTCTTGAGGCCGTTGGTGGAAGAAGCGACGGCGGGAGGAAGAGTAGAATTCAGTGACTTTTGAAATAATCCTCCTCCGCCGCCTCTCAAGGGAGAGAGCGATCTCGACCCCTTCCGGCTTCTCGAAGAGGAGAAATTAGAAGGAGAGACAGGAGCTCTCTCCCTCCCTCTCTCCCTTGTTGCTTCCACCATCGCAGCGGTGAAGGGGTCGAACTCCTTTTCCTTTCTAATTCCCTTCCCTCGGTGGAGGGGAGACCAAACACCCCTGGCCTTAGGAGACCGCGGCGATCGCGGAGACGAAGCGACGCTGCTCCTGTCATCTGTGACGGGGTACTGGAGCCTAGGAGGAGGCTTCAGTGGGCGAATCTTCCCCCCCTCAAAGAGCTCATCAGCTGTTGTCAGTGCTGGTGGCATCCCTCCCTTGTCGAGCTGCCCGCTGAAGTCAAAGGCAAAGTCGAATGCATCGGCGCTGTCATGATCGCTGGCGGCGGCCGTTCTGGATCGGGCTTTCGGGGTGCCGGGCTTCTCCTCCCAATCGAAAGGGATCAGTGACGGGGAGGAAGCCGATGAAAGACGAAAGGAGTTGTTGGTGGATAGGGTGTTGAAGTGGGCGTAGATGGCGGTGGCGCGTGTGGGGCTCGTCGGAGCGCTGGTGTAGTGGCAGTAGAGGTCGAACGGGTCGCCGAAGCGCTTCGGGCTCGACGGGGCGCTAACGTACGGGGTGGTGCTTGTGCTGTCGAAGTGGAAATCCTGGACCGGCACCACCACCTCCATCTCCACCTGCTCTATCTTCTCTTCTTCGATCCCTCGATCTCTTTCCTATAAAACTGCTCCCGATCTCTTTTCTCTGCTCTTCTTTTTGAGACTTGACTAAAGTTTATGAGCGTTGGACGGCAAAGGGGATGGCACTAAAGAGAGTTTTAAATGAGGACAGTTGGATTTCGTAGAAGGTGAGACGAAAAGAGGGCGATGGTTTTGACCAAGGGGAACAGCTTGGAATGAAATAATAAAATGGAGAGGAGTAGATTGGACCTAGGGTGGGGCAGCGGCAGGGGATAAGGCCGCCTTTTATTACTCTCAAGATTTTTCTTTCAATAGGTGCGAATTTTCCATAAGATCGATGTAGCGTACGTAGATCTAATAACAACACAAAGCCATTGGCTGGTCAAAGGAGAGAGACAATAATATTGGGCTGCGATAGAGTTTAGGGTTTGAAAGGTGAGGAAAGGTTCAAAGAACACGTGAGATAATGACGGTCATCTTAGGAAAGACGAGGGTTTACAGAGCCCCTCGGTTCCAACCCTTGGATGGTGGACCCAACGTCGGCAAAGAAGGTTGTGGTGGAACATAAAGCCTGAGATCGATCCTTTGCAATGCACTGTAGGATATGGCATACGTACATATCCCATTAATCCTTCATTTATCTATGAGCGACCAACCTTTCACTTACGGTGACCTCACTACGAAAAATAAATAAGTATCAGTTGAGGCTGGAATATATTCCACACCTTATGATGTACTCAAAGGATCCCCACGCAAAGCATAATTCTATATGAATGGGCAAAAAGGAAAAAAGGAAAATCTCATTTTCTTAAAGGTTGTGCCAACTTTTGAATGGACATATAAATTATATTCTGGATGTGAGCTTTGGGGCATTGAATTCTATCGACACTTTATAGCCAAGCATGCTTGGGTTAGGCATTGAATATTTCTCTCCAGATCCTGATGTGGCATCCCTCAAAAAAATAATAAAAGAATTTAAAGTTTTGCAAATGAACAATTTTTTTTCAAAAGTTCAAATAAGGTAGGACTCAAAATTGATTCAAGTCTCAAGAGGCATGCATTTCTCACATTTGGCTTGATTCTAGGCTTAATTGAGCTCTAGATTAAGCTATATAATTGCAACTTAATCTTGGCTTTTGGACTCATAATCAGTTTCAAGCCAAGTCTAAATAGATTTTGATGGGGCTTAAAAAATTTAAATATTTGATATATTTTGGCATATCGTATATAATTTTTTAGTGAAACTAAGCCAATGATTAATCAATATGATGGTTCAAAAACAACTTGATGGTTTCTCTATATTATTTATAGCTAATTGTGAGATGGATTGCATGGATATAAATCTTGATTTTAACTTTATTCAAGTAATAATTTTAAAGCTTTGATTAAGCTTGGTGCAAACTTTATTCAAGTAATAAATATGACAATTTCATCATTGATTGAGATGTATCTCATGGCATACTTAATTAAAATCGATTAAAAGAGAAGTATTAATCATAAGCAAAACTAATTTGTACTATTAAGTTATATAAAATAGTTAAGAACCATAATCATTGTGGAATCACATTTACTTGTATTTTCTCTCATGTGCATTTAGGTTAAGTTATATCAAGCCAAGATTATAAGTATACTTTCTTAAAGCCCTTTTCTTTTCGTCTTTTACTTTCTAGCGTTACTTGAGATATAACTATTTTTTAGTAAATTGGTCAAAGCAAATGATTTGCTACTTAACATTAGATTTATATGATAATGATCATCAATATAGTAGTAGTAAATAATAACTTTAATTAAACTCTCTCTCTTTATATATATATATATATATATATATATATATATATATATATATATATGCTAGGAATTGTATCCTAAAGCCAATCATTTAATGATTGAGCTAATGTAAATAGCATATAAATTGATATATTAATAAAAGTTATTTGGCAGTTTATTCATTACAAGAACATCTTCTTAATACTCCTGATAGTAATGAAGCCCTCAGGATATTCTTTCACGATAAAGGAGGATTTATCTTTGAAGATCCTAAAAAGAGTTCGCGACCAAATGATATACTATGAGAGGGCCATAGTACTATTAATTATAGGACGTTGTATATCATATTTGTTGGTTGTCCTCTTAACCAAGGAGTGTAGAGATACTGGTATGACATACAGGTGAAAGTGTAGGAGTACATTTCACCGAACGTGACTCATTTTCAAATACTCTGCTGTCAAGAGTTAATCCGAGAAGATATAGGTATAAGTATCCTTCAGACCTGAAGATCACAACCAATGACTTGCAAGCAACTCATTGTACTTAAGTGCCGGACCACCTGAATTTTTAATCCAGCTACAAAAGGTTACTGGGTGCAGTCAAGTACTTGTGGTAGTCAGTTGTGGATTAAGATGGAATTTGACCTATCCCGTTAAAAGGAGAAATGCTTGTGTTTCAATTTAGCAAGACCTTGGCCAAGGCACTTCATGTGAAGGTCACATGATCACTAAAGTTGAAATTACTATTTGGATTTGCTGTTTAGAGTTGACAGACTCTTAAGCCATCCTTAGTATTTGTGGTCAAAAGGATGAATTATACGATAACTATTTTTAGGGTTCTTGGAGTTTGCTCGGCAACTCTTCGATCTATCCGGATGTCGGGTTCCATTGCTAGATGGGCACATCGATTAGTATAGAAAGTTGTTCCTATGCTACCGGCTTAGGTTCAAACCTAGAGAGTCACACACATAGAAGTTTCCTAGGATGATCTATTTGCTGATCAACGATTGAGAATCATATATGATTTAATTAATCAATTTGATTGATTGAATTATCTTAATTGGGTTAAGTACAAGTGAATAAGATTCAATTTGATTTAAGTCTATTAGAAGGACTAATCAATTTCAAATATTGATTTGAAATTAGACTTGATTTGGATTTAAATAGATTCAGGACTAGCCAAATTTGATTTGGACTAGGACCATGATCTATGTAGGTTCAATCCAATAAATTCAAATCAGCTTAAACTAAAACCCAAATCCAAATCCCATGTGTGAAAAGAGTTTTCTCGCATAAGGATCTCACATGATGAGATGGCTGAAATCTTATCTCATGAGAGATTAAATTCTCATGTAGAATTTAATGTATAACATTAATCTTATCCAAATGGTTCTGTTAAAATTCTAAGTGTTAGAATTCATGTACCTCCAATGATGAAATTCTAAGTGTTAGAATTCACATCTCTTTAGTTTTTACTGAACGTCGGAATTAACCAAACGCTGCATCTCTTTAGTTTTCATACGATAGAATTCTAAGTGTTAGAATTCAATGGACTAAAGGCTACATTTAGCCTATAAATTAGAGGACATTCTTCACCAGATAATAGAACACAACACATGATATGTCGTGGATTGAAATTTTAAAGAGTTAGAACATAAAATCCTGGTGTGATTCTGGTGTTAGCAAAAGTTTGGTGGATCTTGAAGGAAGATTCAAATGGGAGGATTCAAGATCAGCAAAGTTATTTTTCGCGAGCTAGTACTCCCGAGAATCTGATCATTCGGGGCTTCGCATGGATGATACTAAAGGCCGGACAATTGAACGGTTGCAGAGCACAAAAGGATTACCTATTGCCCTTAAGGTAAGTGATATGATCCCTAGATCTTAAGGCAGGCTTTAAGATAAGTAGTATGACTTCTCATCTTGAAGATCAAGATATGATCTTGATGTTTTTATTTATATGCATAATTTAGATCAAACGATCCTATAGTACTATAAGGCAAAGATATGATCTTGATGCAAGTTAGATAGATTAATATGTAATCTTTAAGTTTCCGCATTGATAATTGTTATCAAATTTTAAAATATGCATGCCTCAGAGATTGTTTCTCCCTACAAATGGTATCAGAGCTTGGTTTTATCTTGATCTAATTTATTACATGTAAATTAATGCTCCTATTAATGTTGTAATAATAGCTAAAACAGGCTATCAGGTAATAGATGGATTAACAATCCAAATTACCCCATTCAACGATAGCGGTACCGCACTCTTAAAATATTTTATATTTAATACATATTGATGTTGTATAAAAGCATGATAATTGCTTTATATTTAATACATACTGATGTTGTATAAAAGCATTATAATTGCATGTTTAGTATAAAAACATAAATATAAGAGTCTTATTTGAATGTCAAATATTTATTCATAATCTTTTTAGATATGATCTAAATATAGGAATTATGAGTAGTTAAATAATGCAACTGATGCATGATTCAAAATATATGACATAAAATATATTTAATCTTATGGGTTAGCTAAATCAGGTCCATAAAGGGTTAGACCCTAAGGTTTAAATCAAATGTACTATAAGAGTATTTGATCAAATCTAAATTAATTAGATTAGGTTAAGAATGCTCTAAATCAAACAATAGTTGTAGTTTATCATGTCCATGTCTTTGATTAAACCAAATGGAGGTAGATTAGGCTTCGTGGTTGAGCATGAATCTCTTAGATGGTCAAATAAAAATTGGTTAACCATATGATGTCAAGGTGAGTTGGCAAGTTGCTTTAGGATCAACGATCGAATGATTTTTAATTGGGAGCTACTCGTACTGATGCGTCTTTAATGAGTTAATGGCATATCCCTTCCATCAATCTTACTTACCTGGTCAATATGGTGAACCATTTATGATTCAGATCATATACCTGATTCGAATTGATCCATGCCTGTAAGAAAATCAGTCTGACTGATTTAGGTGCCACTTAACCTGACTTAATCTTATTTTATTCTATCGATTTCATAGATTTAGTGAGAGAACTTGATTAGTCAATTTATCTTCAGATTATTAAATTCTCTAAAATTATTAGGTCCTTAAAATGAAATAGTTATATGATAACTAGATCATAGCCTCCCATTAAGGTGGTGATAATAAGTCTGATGTCTTGATAATCATTGGAGGCACTCCATGCCTGGTGCTTGTCAACCATCGAAATTATCATTCATTATATGATAAGTCAGCGTAACTATTAAATAGATAATCAGGTGGGCCGAGCTTCACTCGGGCTTGGTTATCTATTGATAGGTTACACTAATTATATCATTTAATGGTTGGACCTAATCAGAACTTTCAGTGGAGGTACTCCATGCCTGCTGAAGAGGTACATGGGGCAAAACTGAATACTAAGAATTATTTGGGAAAACAATTGATTTTGAACCTACTCTTAGATGCATATGGGTTGGCCAAGCTTCACTTGTGCCTGTATGTAGTCTATGTAGATCTTAGTGCCCACTAAAGAATTAAAAATAATTCTTTGAATTGGGGTGTAGAGGCTGCCAATTTGAACAAAATAGTGAAAGAATTTTTAGACTAAAGTTCAAGTCTTTAGATTGAATCAATTTATATACTACTAAACTTTAGTTTTTTCTTATGCAGAACATGGCCACTAATTTATCATTAAGGTCCCTATTGGATAGTGACAAGTTGAATGGTTTAAATTTCAATAGCTGGTTTAGAAAACTTAAAATCGTCCTTGAGCATGAGAGGATTCTATATATATTCTGAATAATCCTGCACCAGAGATACCTAATGCAAACACTCAAAGTTCTGAGAGAGACACTTATTAGAAGTGGCTCAGTGATAGAACTAGCATGCGTTGCATCATGCTAGCAGTAATAAATGAATTCAGTCACCGGTTCGAGAATGCTCAGCCGGAAGAAATCATTCAAGCGTTGAATGAATCTTTCGGCACACCCGACGATGTTGAAAGGCACAAGACTAGTTGTGCTATTTTTAATGCTCGAATGAGGGATGAATCTCCTATCACTGATCATATATTGTACATGATCGAGAAGATAGAACTCCTAAGCAAGCTCGGCTTTTTCCTATATGAGCAATTGGAAAAAGATGCGATCCTAAATTCCTTGCCTCTATCCTTCCGACCTTTCCTTACTCATTTTTGAATGATAAAGCCTGCAGTCAACTACCACGGTTTGTTGAGATTGTTACAAAACTTTGAGAAGGATAACCAGCTCTCTAAGGGTTTGGTTAATGTGGTTGAAGGATCTAAGGTAGGGCGTCAACCCTTTGGAAAGGGAAGAAGAAAAAGAATAAGAAAAAGGTGAAACATGCTAGAACATCTATAAGGGGTCAGATGCAGAAGAAGAAAGTTGATAAAAGTCAAGCTGAATGCTTTCATTGCAAGATGCAAGAGCACTGGAAGAGGAACTGTCCTCTTTACATTGCCATACTTGATCAAAACAGGCCAAAAAAGAAAAAGGGGCAAGATGTTACTCAACAAGGTATTTATATGATAACACCTTATAATTTTTCTGTATATGATAATCAGACCTGGGTATTGGATACCGAGAGTCTTTTTAACATTTGCAATTCATTGCAAGGACTACAGGTCACTAGAAGATTTGAGAACAATGAAAGATTCCTTAATGTCGACGATGGAAGATTAGTTCCAGTTCTGGCATTAGGAGTTCTTGAAATAGTTTTCAATAGAAATGTTATTGTACTAAATGATTGTCATTTTTGCCCAACGTTCTTGTTGAACGTAATTTCTGTAGGCCTTCTGGCCAAAAGTCATTATGAAATTTTAATAAAGGATGTTACTTTGAATATCATTATGAATGGAGTCACTGTAATGATTGAGCATTTATCTAATGGCATTTATATATTATCACAACCTATAAATGTAGTATACAAATCAAGTAAGCGCCCTAGAATAACTGATGTCATAGATATTTATCTTTGGCACCATCGGCTGGGTCATATCAATAAGAACAGATTAAACATGTTAACCCAGGAGGGCATCCTTCGAATTGATGATTGTGAATCATTAACTACCTGTGAATCCTGTCTTCTTGGTAAAATGACCAAGTCATCTTTTACTTAAAAAGGTGAAAGAGCCAAAGAGCTATTGGGTCTAGTACATACTGATGTATGTGGACCAATAAGCACTTATGCCAAAGGTGGATATTACTACTTCATTACTTTTACAGACGACCTTTCTAGGTTCGGTTATGTCTATCTTATGAGACATAAATCTGAGTCGTTTGAAATGTTCAAACTATATCATAAAGAAGTAGAAAAACAAACAGAAAAATGTATTAAGACTCTTCGATCAGATCGAGGTGGAGAATACCTTTCAAATGACTTTGTGACATATCTAAGAAAGAATGGGATTCTCTCCCAATGGACTCCTTCAGGAACACCGCAACATAACAGTGTGTCAGAAAGAAGGAATTGAACTCTGTTAGACATGGTTCGGTCCATGATGGGTTTTGCAAGCTTGCCAATATCATTTTGGGGATATCCATTAGAATCAGCTTGTCATATTCTCAATAAGGTTCCAAGTAAGTCTGTTTCTAAAACTCCACATGAGATGTGGTATGGATATAAACTGGTTATCACCTATCTGAGAGTCTGGGGGTGTCCAGCTTATGTGAAACGTGCAAAATCAGACAAACTTGAACCCAAATCTGACAAATATTTTTTTATCGGCTATCTGAAAGAAACCAAAGGATATTACTTCTACAATACTGAAGAACAAAAGTTGTTCATTAGTAATAGAGCAATTTTTCTTGAAAAGGAGTTCCTTAGTGAAGGAACAAATAGCTCTAATATTGAACTTGAGGAAGTTCATCAAGTAGAAGGAACAACACAACCCATTGAACCCTTAGAATTTGAGTTGATTAGATCAAACTCAAAACCCATTTTAGATGCACCATTAAGGCGATCTGGTAGAGTACCACATCAACCAGACAGATACTTAGGTTTCTTAGTCCAGAACGAGGATCCTATTGAGCTCGATGAGAACAACGAGGATCCGATCACCTATATGGATGCTATGCAAAGGACTGACTCTGATAAATGGCTTGATGCCATGAAATCCGAACTTGATTCCATGAAGAAAAAATGTATGGACATTAGTTGACCCACCCGAAGGGATAAAACCATAGGGTGTAAGTGGGTTTTCAAGAGAAAAAGAGTTGCAGATGGAAAGGTAGAGACCTACAAAGCACGTCTAGTTGCCAAGGGGTATCGTCAACGTTATGGTATTGACTATGATGAAACGTTTTTTCCTGTGGCAATGCTGAAATCCATTCGGATTATGCTAGCTATAGCAGCACACTTAGATTATGAGATTTGGCAGATGGATGTTAAAACTGCTTTTCTAAATGGTAATTTAGAAGAACAGGTGTATATGATACAGCCTGAAGGTTTTATATCTGAAGACAAGTCTAAAGTGTGCAGGCTACAGAAGTCTATTTATGGACTTAAGCAAGCATCTAGGAGTTGGAACATACGATTTGATAATGTGATCAATCTTATGGCTTTGTTAAGAATAAAGAAGAACCTTGCATTTATAAATGGGCTAACGGTTCCGTTATTGTATTTCTTGTATTATATGTGGATGATATTCTCTTAATCGGGAATGATATCCTGCATTACAAGGAATAAAGACATGGTTATCATCATAATTCTCCATGAAAGATCTGGGAGAAGCATCCTACATCCTAGGGATGAAGATCTATAGAGATAGATCTAAGAGGATGCTTGGTCTATCCCAATCTACGTACATTGACACCGTGCTAAAGAGGTTTAGCATGGAGAATTCCAAGAAAGGCTATCTTCCGATAGGCCATGGAATTCATCTTTTAAGAAGGATTGTCCGACAACTCCTAATGAAAGAGAACGTATGAGTCGAATTCCATATGCTTCGGCAGTGGGATCGATTATGTACACCATGACATGTACAAGACCAGACATGGCATACTCACTAGGAGTAGTGAGTAGATACCAATCTGATCTAGGAGAAAAAACTGGCAAGGCAAGTTGTTAAGACAATCCTTAAGTATTTGAGAAATACTAAGGACCAGTGGTTAGTCTATGGAGAGTCTGATTTGAAACTTATTGGATATACTGATTCAGTTTCCAATCAGATCATGATGATAGCAAAAGTGTGTCAGGTTTCGTGTTTATCCTGAATGGTGGAGCTGTTTGCTGAAAAGTTCTAAGCAACATACAGTGGCAGATTCAGTGTGCGAGGCAGAGTACATCGCTGCATCAGATGCTGCGAAAGAAGCTGTGTGGCTACGAAAGTTCATCTCCGAGCTTGGAGTGGCACCTTCCATAGATGGACCAGTCCTGTTGTACAGTGACAGCACTGGTGCCATAGCTCAAGCAAAGGAACCACGAGCACATCAGCGCACCAAGCACATACTGCGTCGGTTTCATCTTATTCGAGAGATTGTAGACCGAGGTGACATAAATCTTCAGAAGATTGACGGAAAGGAAAACCTAGGTGACCCATTTACTAAAGCACTCAGCATCAAGGAGTTTGACGACTATAAGTTGAAGATGGGTATTAGATACTGTAATGAGTGGCTTTAGGCTAAGTGGGAGTTTGTTGGGAATTGTATCCTAAAGCCAATCATTTGATGATTGTGCTAATGTAAATAGCATATAAATTGATATATTAATAAAAGTTATTTGGCAGTTTATTCATTACAAGAACATCTTCTTAAAACTCCTAATAGTAATGAAGCCCTCAGGATCTTCTTTCATGATAAAGGAGGATTTATCTTTGAAGGTCCTCAAAAGAGTTCGCGACCAAATGATATACTATGACAGGGCCATAGTACTATCAATTATAGGACGTTGTATATCATATTTGTTGGTTGTCCTCTTAACCAAGGAGTGTAGAGACACTGGTATGACATACAGGTGAAAGTGTAGGAGTACATTTCACCGAACGTGACTCATTTCTGGATACTCTGCTGTCAAGAGTTAATCCGAGAAGATATAGGTATAAGTATCCTTCAGACCTGAAGATCACAACCAGTGACTTGCAAGCAACTCATTGTACTTAGGTGCCGGACCACCTGGATTTCTAATCCAGCTACGAAAGGTTACTGGGTGCAGTCAAGTACTTGTGGTAGTCAGTTGTGGATCAAGATGAAATTTGACCTATCCCGTTAAAAGGAGAAATGCTTGTGTTTCAATTTAGCAAGACCTTGGCCAAGGCACTTCATGTGAAGGTCACATGATCACTAAAGTTGAAATCACTTTATGGATTTGTTGTTTAGAGTTGACAGGCTCTTAAGCCATCCTTAGCATTTGTGGTCAAAAGGATGAATTATACGGTAACTATTTCTTAGGGTTCTTGGAGTTTGCTCGGTAACTCTTCGACCTATCCGGACGTCGGGTTCCATTGCTAGATGGGCACATCGATTAGTATAGAAAGTTGTTCCTATGCTACCGGCTTAGGTTCGAACCTAGAGAGTCACACGCATAGAAGTTTCCTAGGATGATCTATTTGCTGATCAACGATTGAGAATCGTATATGATTTAATTAATCAATTTGATTGATTGAATTATCTCAATTGGGTTAAGTACAAGTGAATAAGATTCAATTTGGTTTAAGTCTATTAGAAGGACTAATCAATTTCAAATATTGATTTGAAATTAGACTTGATTTGGATTTAAATAGATTCAGGACTAGCCAAATTTAATTTGGGCTAGGACCATGATCTATGTAGGTTCAATCCAATAAATTTAAATCAGCTTAAACCAAAACTTAAACCCAAACCCAATGTGTGAAAAGAGTTTTCTCACATAAGGATCTCACATGATGAGATACTAAATCTCATCTCATGAGAGATTAAATTTTCATATAGAATTTAATGTATAACATTAATCTTCTCCAAATGGTTCTGTTAGAATTCTAAGTGTTAGAATTCATGTACCTCTTTGAATTAACCAACGATGGAATTCTAAGCGTTAGAATTTACATCTTTTTGGTTTTTACCGAACGTCAGAATTAACCAAATCTCTTTGGTTTTCACTGAATGTCGAAATTAACCAAACGTTGCGTCTCTTTGGTTTTCACTGAACGTCGTAATTAACCAAACGCTGCATCTCTTTGGTTTTCACCAAACTAATTCTAAGTGTTAGAATTCAATGGGCTAAAGGCTAATTGAGCCTATAAATTAGAGGACATTCTTCACCAGATCATAGAACAACACACGATATGTCGTGGATTGAAATTTTAAAGAGTTAGAACAAAAATCCTGGTGTGATTCTGGTAGCAAAAGTTTGGTGGATCTTGGAGGAAGATTCAAGTGGAAGGATTCAAGATCAGCAAAGTTATTTTTTCGCGAGCTAGCACTCCCGAAATCCGATCATTCGGGGCTTCGTATGGACGATACTAGAGGCCGGACAATTGAACGGCTGCAGAGCACAAAGGATTTACCTATGCCCTTAAGGTAAGTGATATGATCCCTAGATCTTAAGGCAGGCTTCAAGATAAGTAGTATGACTTCTCATCTTGAAGATCAAGATATGATCTTGATGTTTTTATTTATATGCATAATTTAGATCAAACGATCCTATAGTATAAGGCAAAGATATGATCTTGATGCATGTTAGATTAATATGTAATCTTTAAGTTTCCGTATTGATAATTGTTATCAAATTTTAAAATATGCATGCCTCGAAGATTGTTTCTTTCTACAATATATATATATATATATGCTTTTGCTTCGTAATTTTGACTTTGTGTAGATGATATCATAAATATATGTGTGTGCACTTGGCTTTAAAAAAAGTAAAAAAAAAGGAGTATCTTTGAAATCCATGTGCATCTAAGAGTAAAAAAGATGATCAAATCTTAAACTTAATTACATTCTAATGTAATCAAGTCTGTATTTATATATACATACACACACACACACACACACACACACACACACACACATATATATATATATATATATATATATATATATATATGAATTTTAAGTTATACTTTATAATTTTTTTAATTATTAATTTTGAATTACATGTTTCATATTGATGATTCGGATTGTTGGATGTTATCTATTGTTTATTTAATGCATAGGTTACATATTTATAATAACAAGATCTTTAGTATATAAGTAGTTAAAAAATAGTAGATCATATCTCATAATTTGAATTATTGATGTGAAACTTTCTCACCTAATTCAAAAAGATCACTGTCTTAGATTATAAGAAGTGCAACTTAATTCTATATATACATACATATACGTATGCAATTATGCATATGTATATACATAATATATTTTGGCATATTAGGTCCCACTAATTCTTAAAGTTATTTTATATATTCAAGAATCGTTTTCATGCATGAGGTTGGCTTTTATCCTCAAGATATAAAATTGAGAGGCGGCCCAATGCCATTCATGACAACGGCTACCTTCGTTCATACTATTGTTGTTTAAACGACTTTGACTCCTCATTTGGCACGTTAGCTTGTGGGCTGGTGGCTTTGCGTGTATCATAAAAAATAAAAAAAAAACCCCCCTGTGGAGCCCCCGGCGTTTTCTTTTTAAATTCTAAAGCACATAAACTCAGCCATACAAGAAAAATAATTAAGAGCCTAACCTTGGCATCATTACAATACTAATGTTTTTTTTTAAAACCATATTCTCATATATTGCCATGTGGATTGCACATCGTGATAAAACATAATAAATTAATAAATATATTAACATATAGTTGTTGTGTACTCAAGTTAATTAGTAGTTTACGCAACTAATCAGTATTAAATTAAACCTCTCTCCTGTTCCTTCTGTGTGAACGTCTGTGTGAACGCATGCAACTGAAGTTTTGAACAGACGAGTGGCAGCAGTCGTTAGAGCCGGCGCAGATTCGATGGACTTTACCAGTTCTCCTACTTGCTCCAATACTAATATTTGTCAGGCCTCGCCAATTCCAAAACGTAGCTATCAAAATCCCGTTTTTTTAATCCTTGGATCACCACCACCCCAACGCATATCCCCTTCCGCTGATCTCAGCTAGCTGATGAACCCCTGTTATATTATCCGGTACCCATTTCCTTGGACTTCTTCCTTGGGTTATTAGATTCTTCCCGTTTGTTATACAGCGTAGCAGACATTTTTTATACTACATGGATTCTGCATGCACAGAGTCTCTTTATTTGTTGGCTCCAGTGAGAATGCTACGGTCATTCTCCGACAAACTCTCTGTTACTCATGAACGTTTGGTCTACATTTGGAATGGTCTCCAGATCCTAGATCTGACATGTTTATCGAGAAATCAACTCGACGGCCGACTGAATGGCGAGCGTTGTGGCCCATCTTTAATTTTTGGTTTTGGAAACAGGATGATTTCTTCCAATTGTACTAAACAACTTCTATTTTTGACTTATCGGACTGACTGCACTAGACTGATGTGATCACTCATCTATTCCAAAAAAAAAATTACCCATCTTATTTAGGAATGGCAACGGGTAGGACATTTTTTGCTCAGCCCGACCATCGTATCCGGCTTTCCATATCCCATCCAATGTTTTAAAAATCAGACCGGGCAACGAACCAGCATAACATTTGGGTCGTGGGTCAATCGGATGAACCGATTTGATCAGATTGGATATATTATAATTAATTTTTAATTTAATAATATAAAAATAAAAAATATAAATTCAAATAAAAATTAAAAAAAAACTAAAAACCAGGCTGGATCAAAATCCGACTTATTCAATAGGTTTTTTGGTTTTCATTGGGTCATATAAAAGTCAACTTTAATAATTAAACGACCGAACTGAGATCGACCATTCCAGCCAATTCGGTCCAGTTTTCAAAACACTGGTCCCATCCCTATCTTCATCATAGCGTAATAATAAATTTAGTCTCTAATAAGGATTATCTTGTTGCTCCATTCTTATTCTTTTTTAATTTATCTTTAAAAATGCACTTCAAAAATATTTTAAAATTTTAATATTAAAAAAATTAAGAATACTTAAAAATATAGATTCAGGATATATATGTTTGGATGAATTTTAATAAGAAATATATATTAGTCTTGCCTCAACTTTGATTACAATGATTTTTGGTCGTTATCAAAATTTATTTCGAACTTTATCCAAGCCCAAAGATTCCATTCTGATTGGATGGATTAGAATAAATGCCTTTAGATCCGAATAAAATTGTTATCCCTATCGACAAGCCTGAGTCCCTGTTCTCCATGGATCCTCACATGTGAGAATTCATCATCTTGGACTAGAGGGAGTTGACGGCATGGCAGGGGAGGCCGTGGCCACCAGCAACAGTCAAGGAGGTCGGTGCCACACGGGCACAGGGGAGGGGCGCCATGCTATAAGGAGGGGGGGAGCACCCCCTCCTTATCCACGGAAGGTAAGAGAGAGAGAGTTCACATTGGAACCAAGCCGGACGGCTTGAGAGTGCCCGCCGGCTCGCCAGGCCCGGGTTGCGAACGAGACCTCGGAGCCGGGGCAGCGGCGGCCGGCCGTGCCAGCACAACTCCAAGCCATGGGAGAGAACCGGCCACAGCGGTGGGCACCCCCGGAGAGTGGCCAGCGGCGGCCCTGGCCGCCGGCACAAATCTCCCCTATTTCGGGTGAAACAGGGGAGGCAAGGGAGAAGAAAGGGGAGCAGGCCGGCTGGGCCGTTTTCCATTTGGGCCCTGTTGGGCCAGCTCACAAGCCATCTTTGGGCCACGTTTTGGACCCCGTATTAGGCCAAAAATAGAGAAATAAAAAATATAGCCCGAATCAGTGTTGATCATAGTTTCTTGGGGTATTTTTATTTCCCCATTTGGGCTTATATATTGGGAAATATTCAAGCCCCAAGTTGGCCCCGGGATTAAACTGGGTAGAGTTTAAAAGCTATTTTGATATGCTATTTTGGGGACTAAAAATTGGGAAGTTGATGTTGTAGGTACCCAGGTGCTTAAATAGCCGAATTACATTTTTGATTAGCGCCAGAAGGTAAGTAAGCTAATTATCATAATTTCATAAATTATTGTATTTAAATGCTATATTGATATATATTGCATTATTTGAAAAAAAATGAGAAAATGGATTGGTACTCTTATTTGCAAATGAGCATTTACTATGATTAGTTTATTATTTATTATATTTTGCAAATAATTTGGTACCTATACGGACAACTGATCAATTGGCATGACCTTTCAAATTGCTAAAGGTTTTATAAATATACATGTGTATTTGATATGTTTAAATCACTGTAATTATGAAAAGTATATGGATTGCATTTTTGCAATAATACATGCTATTTGGTACATGTGACATGAAAATGATACTTTGTGTGTATGATAATATGTCCCACTATGGTCCGCTATGTTAGGATATGATATGATATGATGTGATGTGTTGCATGACTCACTTGACTCCGGGACCCACCTCCATAGGGGGAATATGTGGAGGACACACACTCATGAAGTGTGCTGTGACAGGATATGGCAATATTATGCCACATGACTCCATGACCCACCTCCATAGGAGGAATATGTGGAGGACACACACTCTGAGAGTGTGTTGTAGCCAGATATGGCAGGATATAAGTTCATGACGTTGGTTCCAAGACCCTGACTCCTAGGGAATATTTATGAAGGAACCATCCGAGGGGGAGTGTTCTGAGGACAGTGTATGTGGCCATGGGACATTTTATAAAAATGCATTTTTACATGCTATTTACAGTGGTACAGTGATTTTATCCTGAAATTGTATATTCTTGATATGCTATATATAGCAATTGCTTCCAAAATTATTTTGAGCATATGATGCATGTTTTGATAACATGGTAAAATGCATTTGAATATGGAAGCTTGGCAGATGTTTATTATGAAAAATTTGAGTTGATAAAAGCTTGAAGTAATTACATTATATTATAGTTGGCTTACTTATTGAGTGTGAGCTCATTTAAATTTCACAATATTTTTCAGAGCCACAGAACTGAAGATGGGAATATGGGGTAGTTGGAGCAGCTATCAGTAACTTAGATCCAATACTTTGTTGTAACCCCATTGAATTATGTATTTTGGTATGTAGCCTAAAACATATAATTATGGTTTGTATTGAGAATCTTTGAATTTAGATAATATATAGTTATTATCCTTCTTGTATTAAATGTTATATTTCATGATGCCTTGCATGCCAGGCATATGGCGGGTTGCCACCCCTAGATCCAGAATTAGGTCTGGGGCGTGACAAAAGGGCTTGTTTTGTTGATTGCTCGGCTAAAGGCTTGACACGTATTGCATCTTTAAGATTTGAATTGGAAGTGTCACATCTTGAATAATCTTATTGATGATCCATAGATGAGGGGAGTTAACTAATAATCACCAATAAGTGAATGATTATTGATTAAAGAAATATTAATGTTTTAATTAAGTATTGGTCAAATTTGCTGTTAGACATGTTTGATCTTTCTTTCTTATTTTATCTTTTAATTTCTTTTGCAAGAAAAGAGATTGCGGTGTAGGTGTTATTAGTAAGAGCTAAGGAGAATGATTATTGAGGTACATATTCATTTAGGTAGGTTTAATAATAAATAATTATTGTACTAAAGGAAATAGCTTCATCCTCTATTACTAACCACCTGAGTCTCTTTTAGATCTTTCAAATTTATCCATAAATATATTATTTAATTTACAAACAAAATTTTGTTATAAATAATTAGTAACATATATAATTTTAGAAACAAAAACATGCATATAACTAATCTCAATTTTCTCTTCTACATCCAAATTAATCCCATATTTGATAGGATGCTCGTAATGTCCTAAATTCATCTTCCTACTATCCTTACTTCTCTATCTAATAAATATATTATTATTTACCTCTATTTTTCTCTATAATAACCTTACTCTTCTCTCGTCTATATACTTTAGTTTCAAATTTTATTTTATTTTTATATACTGAATATTATTTATTTTTTTTATGTAAATTTTTTTAACTAAACTAAATCACGTGCATGTATATGCTTATTTAATTAAAATATACTAGTTAATTGGTTAATTAATATTGGTAAAGATATTTGTAAGTCAAGCTAACTTACCTCGTTATCTTTCCAATAATCTATTATATATATATATATATATATATATATATATATAGAGAGAGAGAGAGAGAGAGAGAGAGAGAGAGAGAGAGAGAGAGAAAAGTTGCAAAGCTTATTTTCTTTGATGGCACATGGTAATTATACTAAATGTTATTTATATCCTACTTATATAAATATAAAGTTAATAATTTTTTAATCTTCCTTGCATGAGAACAATTTTCATTTTGGCAAATTTATTTTTAATAAAAAATCTTATTTATGAAATTGGTAAAGTCCCTTAATTGGTACATGGTTATTGTATTCAAATCCATTTTAATTTTTGTCTTTATACGTGTATAGCTCTAACATAGAGAAGAAATACATAAATAAATTAAATATATTTATTGTTAATAATTATGAGGAAAGGAATCATAAGCCTTCAATTTCGAATCCATTGCTATGTTGAATCTATTTTATACTTATTATTTAAATAGCTTGTGTCTTTTAGCTATTAACCTTAAAGTTGTGACTATTATTTGAAATCAAGTGATCATAAATAAATATTTTATTTATGATCTAATTGCATTATTTGAGACTCTTACGTAGGATATAAATATTTGAATGAATAAATAAAAGTTGTGTATAATTATGTTTGTTAGTGGCAATAAATGGCATATAGTATATACAAATTAAAAAATTAAAAATATGAGAAAAGAGGAAAAAGCACTTGTAGACGGAGACAAATAAAGTTATACACATGTAATCCTTTCTAATTACGTTCCCAAAACTATATCAGTTATTTTAATATTTTTTTACTCAAAAAAAGATATCATGGCTTAGATATATATCATGATTGAATAGTATCTTAAAATTTGATATTTTATTAAAAATATTTTTAAAAAATATTTTTTGAAATACATAAAATTTTAAATCTATTTTCACCAAAAGGAAAAACTTGATTTCCTATCTGATCTTCTCTTTTACCATATGTATTTTATTTATGTTCTTCTTTTTTTAACTTAAACATGATAATTTTAAAATTTGATAATATAAATATTAAGAAATAAATTTATAATTTTTATTTATCTTATTAATCGATCACATCCCATGTCATATACCTAGTTTATTATAATAAATATAAAAGCCGAATCTAATCACTGACAATAGAACGAAACAGCTTTATCGACTTAAAAAAATCAGTACTCCATGCTTTAAATTTTGTATAAAACTCATCAAAATAGGAAGCATATGCGAAGCATCTCTCCTTTTAATGAACACATGATACACACTGTACATAGCTAATTTGGCTGATTTTATATTTGATTGGATTATGCTCATAAATTTAGATTCAATATAGGAAAAGCCTTTGTATATCACCTCCGATGTAGCAAGTCCTATGGGACTGCATCATCCCTTCTTATTGATCCAAATGAATCTTACATGGCTTGATATAATGTGACATGAATACCATCTTAAATTTTGACGTGACATGCTTTAATATCTATTTAGTTTTTTTAAAAAAATTTGTGTACAAGCTGCTATGCACGTTTTCTGAATGGGTATCATAATTTTATAACTACGGTATTATAAATTTACATTTGGGATGTTGTAATTTTTTTTTGCTTATAACTACGGTGTCGTAAGTTTACAACTGGGGTGTTATCCTAAATTTTGACGTGATGTGCATTAATACCTGTTCAACTTTTTTTTAAAATTTATGTACAAACACGTTTTCTGAGTATGTGTCGTAATTTTATAACTACGGTATCGTAAATTTATAACTGGGATGTCGTAATTTTTTTTTTTAACTTTCTTAATGGGTGTCTTAATTTTATAACTACGGTGTCGTAAGTTTACAACTAGAGTATCATCTTAAATTTTAATGTGACGTGCAGTTTAATTTTTTTTTTTTGGAATTTATGTGTACAGACACGTTTTCTGAATATGTGTTATAATTTTATAACTACGGTGTCATAAATTTACAACTGGATATCGTAATTTTTTTTGGCTTTCTGAACAGGTGTCATAATTTTATAACTATGGTGTCGTAATTTTAAAACTGGAGTATCGTAATTTTTTTCGGTGATATATCGTAAAGCTGTCTTAATATTTTTTAATCGGTGTCTTATGCATGTGGACCAATAAGAAGACATAGAACTTACTGCTTGGGATGCGGTGTACAAAGTCTTTTCCTTCGATATACGATGCATTGTACTATTTGTGATCAAGTGGGCCTGGACTAATTTTAGTTGGGTGTGATTTCTGGCCATCCTAATTCTCCATCTGGTTGGGAAATCAGATTCAAGCTTGCTGCAAACTGAAACCAGCGTTCTAAACTACTAGCTTGGGATGTGTTTATATTTTATTTCATAATATCTAATTGTATTTCTCTTTGGCCAGCTCAAAATTCGGATTCAAAACTGACTGCAAACTGAAACATGAACCTAAGCTGAAATAGATGAGTGCTTTCGAAATGAAGTTTGAGTTTGATATATATAATATGAAGATAATTGTAGCTTTGCTTTTATAGTCTTGTTTAATTTATAAATTTTCTTTTCTCACGGTTGTACAGTTTGTGCCACAGTTCAGAAGATTTGTTCGTGGCTCAAGATAGTCTGAACATATAGTTGAAGCCCAAGTTATTAATTTTAGAAAAAAATTCTCCATTGTTACTCCAATAGTTATGAGAAATCTATTTTGATGCTACCATTCATAACTCCGGCTATTCTTTAGAAAACATCTCTTGTCATGAAATTTTTAATAAATTTCTACCATTAAAAAGAAATTCATCATGAGGCTCTGCTATCATATGCTGTCCATCCGCATCACATGTATCCATGGCAAGAATTCGTATGGCAAATACTAAGCATAATAAATTATTATCAAACTATAGGCCACCAAAAAATTTTCTTCATGAACCTCTCTACCATCGTGTATTCAGGCTCAAAACCTTGCTTGATTGCCTGTAAGCAAAAATCTGACCTCAGTTCAGAGACCAGGAGAGTCTCTTTTGGATATTTGGTTGATCCGTAATGAAGGTAAAATAGGTTTCTGGAATAGACTAATTTAAGAAGAAATAATCCGTAATGAAGGTAAAAATTGAACAAGGGTTGGGCATGGGCCAGGTGATCAATGGATCAGCCCAAACCCATTTAAAAATTTAATGGCTTGGGCCAACATTTTAGGCCCATAAAGTCTGGGTCGGACCTAAATTTTTAGGCCCGTTTTATTTTCAGGCTAGGCCTAGAAGGAAAAAAAAAGCCTGATTCGACCTTATATATATTTATGTACTTTAATAAAAAAGCCAAACTCTAGCCACGCAAGTAAATAGGTGCTACGATCTTATGGTGAACTCATTATTGACTTCATTGAGTTCACCACCATTGCTCCAAATTTTTATATTACTTTCCCTTGCAAACTGCAACCGTTTTAGCCTTTAGGTAGACATGACCCCTTCTATTTTTTCTCTTGTATATTCCTTTCTTTAGGGTCTATTTGGATTGGGAAGAATGAAGGAAAGGGGAAGGGAAAGGAAACGAAGAAAAAGATCATAAGTTACTTTGTTTGGAAGGAAGATGAAAGAGAGAGGGGAAAGGGAATGAGAGTAACTAGTTCTTTCTATTTCTTCTTCAATGAGAGTAAATTTGTAGGAAAAAATGCTTAAGTTAGGCTTTGTTTGAATCTTTGGAGAGAAAAGGAAGGAGAGAGTAAAAAAAGGAAAGAGATGGAAGGGAAAGGAAAGGGAAGAAAGGGTTGCTCTCTTCTCTTGTTTGGAAATGATGAAAGAGAAAGGAAGAATAATATCAATTATCTTGTTTGGATAGAGAGGAAGAAAAGAAATGAAGAATTATGCGACAATTATATCGCTTCATAATAGAAAAAAACCGTGAGGAGTGAAAGAATGAAGAATAGAAATGAAGGAATATTTTGTCTTTAAAAAAGTATGACTTAAACTTTTCCGCTTCCCTAGCTTACCCTCCCGATTTGGGAATTTATCCTCGCTAAAAGGAAAAGGAGTGGAATCAGTTACTCCCATTCTTTTTTCCCTCTTTCTTTCACCCTTCTCCAAACAATATAACTTATAACCTTTCACCTTTTTTTTCCCTCCCCTCTATTCCCTCTCATCCAAACATACCTTTATATTTTTTGAAAGACCAAAATATTTCTTCATTTTCTATGATTCATTCTTTCATTCTCATATGTTCATTCTGAAGGGGTATAATTATCATATAATTATTTTCCTTTTTTCTCTCTCCGTTGATATTACCATTCTTTTTTCTTCCATTCTTTTCAAACAAGAGAAGAAGAATAACTTTTTCTTTTCCTTTTATTTCTTACTTCTTTTTATTCTTTCCTTTTTTTTCTTTAAAGATTCAAATGTAGCCTTAGTGCCGCACACCTTCTAAAGCAAAAAGTAGGAGAAATTTTGCTGTGAACTCTGGGGGTGTGACCGACAGTAGCTTCCCATTCCAGCTAAATAGTCTTCTGTCGACTTTTACTACGGTTAGAATTTGTCCCCTTTTTTTTTTTTAACTTAGTCTCCACTTTACAAAGGGAGGACATTAAGTCTTTCAGGCTCTCAATCAAGGATCTTAATTAGAAAATTCCCATTCTCCTGATCTTTACAAGGAAGACATTAATTTTGAGACCAGCATCCTTTTAAAGCAATAATTTATCTTGACATAATAGGTTGTCCCTGTTCCCAGTTAAAACATATTGAACTTTTTGACTTCCGAGATGTGCCATTAAATTTACAGCTTCAAATGCTTCCTTCAAATGTATCAATTCATGCTTGCTAATGGTCTGTACTCTGTACTCCATAGTCACCTCAACAGCATATATATTAACTATGTTTGACTTGTTAATCACCTAGTCAAATGTCGTTTGAGGGGAAACTGAGTTCACTCACCTGGATTGACTGCTTAATTTTTATAAAATTATTGATTTGAATGGCCATTTTACATCCAATCAATGGTTTGTGCATAAGGGTGGGTATAGCCCATATAACAATATAAAGAAAGAGGCCCACCTCTGTTCAAAAGACTGACCATCAGTGTATAAAAACCAGGCAAAAAATCCTTGCTGTGTAAAGGCCTAAATATATTATGGCAATCAAATAAATGACTGGATGGTAAGTTTTACATAACCCTAGTTCCACATTCCATGCAAGCTACCACATGACAGCTATTCAAAGCAAACTATTCTAGTGGCAATTTCTTTTTGTATAATTTCATTCAAGAACTTGAAGAATGAATGCTAAAGGAAAATTTTCTTGTAATTTCCTCTTAATGCATCATTTCATTACTACGTTTTCGATCTTGTGGTATTTCTTTTTCTTCCTTATTGAATCAGTCCGGTTTGAAGAAATCTCTCCAGGGAATTGAGTTACAGAACCTAGCATCTAACCCCCTTCACCAACTCTGCTTGCGTACTTGCGCAGTAAGTTCATTATAATCATTTGTGTTTGAACCCCCTTGAATTTTATTAGGGAATAATAATTATAAGAAGAATATACAGGGGAATGGATTCAGGAGGGGTTTATCAAGGCTTTTAGATATTTATGTGCTTCCCAAATTAATCTCCAAGTGCTAGGAATGTAACTCTTTCTTCGAATCAACCACAAGTGATGCATATTCCAAGGTCTCAAGGAGATTTGTAGACAGTCATAAATCAGAGACTACAAAACTCTGTAAGTAAGCCTTGTCTCCGTTTGAGGTCTATTATGAAGAGCTAATCAAACAAGTTCTTTGAATTTTTTTGAAAAATAGGATTATAGTATGACTACAAAACGCTCTCTTTTTTTGTAGGAGTTCACTGAACAGGACCTATGTCTCGAAGGCTTCCAAACTGATGAGCCAACACAACACACCTCCATGGTCTAATCGCAGAAAAAGGATCCACAAGATCTCAAAGCAAGAAGATCCCGAAGCTGATTGTCTAATCTTCTGTACTGTTACGAGGCAGCAAAAAGCCTAAGGAAAAAACTTAAAAAATTCAATCATTGGAGAGAACACTTAATAAAGGTCAACAAGACGGACCAGTACGTGGCATGGATGCCCATTACCCACCTGTCCCACACTAGCGTATAAATCCCAAGGTCGCAAGACATCTCACGTGTGAGCATTCAACAACAAGACAACATGATACATAACAGTAACCACAGTAGCATCCTTGAATCAGATAGAGTACAAGAGCGAGTGCTCGGTAGCTAACATCCAGCCCTTGACCCATATGAGTGAGCCTTGTGAAAAAGACTTCCAGTATCAAGTAGAGCTAAGATTAAAGAGTATCTGGACTGCCAGACTACTAGGTGCCAAATCCAATTAAGCCCTTGGAAGGCTTCTAGTGAATTGATAGGGGCCCTGTTTGGTCTCCTTAAATGTCCTCACAAGTGGACTTCTAACACGACAAGATGGACACTTTATTAAATCGTGTCCTCACTGCTCGTGACTTCTGAATCGACCACCTTACCATGGACACAGTACAGGAATTGGTAATCACAGAGGTCAAGAATGTGCCAGAGAGCAAATTCCAAACTCTGTAAATGTAAAACTGTGCCCATATAATACTTATCTGTCAAAAGACTGTTACAGCTGAAACAGGAACTAACAAGCAACAGTAATTAGCCAGTATTTGTCTATAATGTTGCTTTGTTGCAAAGCACCTAATATAACTATATGAATATTTTAAAAGTAGAGCACAATTAATTTTCTCTTTGACAATAATATGATTTATGTAAAGGTCACGACGACATTTTCTTCGATATTCCCACGGTATTTCTTTTATAAGATAATAATGGTTGATGGTCATTTATTTCTGAACTATAAGTACTTATTAGATGAATACATTAGCAGCACTTCCATGAAACAAATCATATGATTTGCAGTTCTTTTGAAGGGTGTCTTATTAAATAGTGAAGCTAAAAGGAAGAAAAAAAAAAAAAACTGCATTGCTGTTCAGAAGTGCTTCCAAGTGTCATCTAGTTAACTGCCGAGGACACAATATTTTCTGACGCTTCATTATCTGAATTTCTCTCAACAATAATTTATCATCATTGATAATACTACTGTAGGGTTTTTACAAAAGGCATTATTCCCAGAATGGGCATGCACAGAGAAATCTGAAAACCAAAAACCACATTACCAGAATCAGACAAATAAAAAATCTATTCATTTTCACCTTGTTTTATTATAAAGATGTGTACAAAAACCTCCTGGACCACATATTGTACCATTGAGGAGGCAAAGAGAGGCTTCTATGGGTCCAGTAGGTACCTGAACTTGAACTCATATGGAAGGATTTGTATGGGCTGTGGAATCACACTTCTTCTTCCCATTTCAAGGCATTTAACTGCATCATTCCTCAATTCGCTTGGTAGTTGTAAGCAGATCCAGTCCATCAGTGACTCCACATCCTTCGCAAAATCTAGCAGGTACCAATCCAGCAGCTTTGGAATCGCCAATTTGTTTGGCACAGATATACCAACTGCTGCTTGTAAGTAATCCCTTTTGGCTGCTTCCAACTCATTCTCGACCTGAGATGCAGTGTAAACTCTCACCTATATTATGACAATATCAAAAATGTCAGTGGAACAAGAATAATCAGTGTAAACTATTCCAAAAATCTACAAAGAAACTGATTGTGTAAACTGGCACAAGGCAAATCATATTAGTTTATTATTTTTCCTTCTTACTGTCTTGGATTATCTTTGTCATTGCACTTTGCTTTATTGAGTGTAAATAGAAAGAATATTAAACACATTGGGCCACCAGGATAAGCCAAATGAAAACAGTTTGCACCAGCTGAAAAGATAATGAAGTACGGCACCACACTGTCTTGTCATTTATGTACAACTTATTCTAAGAATGTTATGCCATAAGAATGTTATGCCAACCACTTAAGATAAACTTGACAGTATGATGATGCATGATGGAAATGAGTCTCAGAACTGAACAATATGCACATAGAGGGCATGCTGTCACTCATAGCATGCTGTCACTCATAGCAACAACATCACTATATGAAAAATGCTACAGAAACAATTATAAAACCGTGCATGATTTATAACAATTCAACAAAGTCAAAAGAAACGTACAGCAGGGGACGACCAACTACCACATGAGAGAGCAAATGTTACTAAGGGTTCAGGCCACTCCAGACCAAATATGCCTCTTGTAGTCATATCATAACTCTTCGATCCCTTTGGGTAGGCCTGCTGAATTTATGCAAGAATTGGTTAAAAATAGAATTCTCAAACCTTTTAAGAAAAGGCAAGAAGAGAACCACTTACATGTTTTGAGTGATAGGGCAACCTCAAATGAAATGCTCGATTGTCATTGCACTGAGCAAGTGGCCACCCACATTAATCATGGCCTGACATAATAATACAGAAAGATGGATTACAGAGTTGCTCATCATATAGGGACAGTCCAAGCTAATCAATTATAGTGATCTACCTACTCCAACTATGGAATTTAGAAATAAAAATGAGGTAGGAAAAGGACTGAAAAGGTCGCACCTTTCGCATCAGTGAGACGACCATCTGAGGACTAGTAGGTATCCCTTGCTCTAGAAATGCCTGGAACAAAATAATTTTTTTTAACAAAAAGAAATGCTCTGTCAGACACTTTTCCCTTCTAATGGCTACAGAGCTCTTATAAAATTCACTAATATAGATGAGCATATGTTCGAATATCTAATGAAGGCATACACATTTTCAGTGCAATCTTTTGCTAGAACACAAGGATGAAACCAGCATCCAAATGACGTGATTTGCTAATTGGATGGTGCGATGCACAGACATGCCTTTGTAAAACAGAAAATTTACTCCTAGATCTGATCCACCAAACCATGCAGTCTGAGCTACATATCATAGGATGGCTGAAGAACCACCAAGCAATTAAAAAATCTCTATACGTACTACCCAATAATTCAGCAAGCCTTCGGACTTAAATATTAGAGAAAATATACAAAAATTTGCAAGGTTACTTCAAATATTTAAATAGGTTTTGTCAGCAGCTTACATTCATCATGCCTGAATTATAAATGTTGATCCAGAATGCAAGCTTCTGCTGATGGGTAAGCCCTGACAAATCCACCAATGCAAGCTTTCTGAGTAAATACCTGAATTCAAACAAATTAAGAAGCAATTGTCACATATACTGTTATGATATCAAATTTGATAAAATGAGTGTTGAACCAAATTAAGTCCAGAAAACTCACTTTAGTCTCCGAATAAGTAATGGAGCACCCATGACAACATTTGGATCAATTGAGCTTGCTTCAACTGCACAGCATTGTTTATATGGGCCAATATCCCTTCTTCCAAATTCCAAACAAATTCCATAAGGGTCTTGAAAGCTAGTCTCCTCTGAACTCTCAGAAGAAACTGAAAGAGATGGAGACGTCTCCAGCTCCTCCACAGTGTTCTTTGGTGGACTCATCCGTGAGAAAATACTTACAAGACACTTTAGGATATCCTCAGATAATTTGTTTGGGCCGCTGTACTCATCTGATGCTGTTTCAGCCGAAGCACCACGAAAGATCTCTTGAACTCTTTCACTATTCATCACTCGGCACACTGGCTGGAACCAAGCAATGACATAATAGTTAGTACATGCATCATATTCACCTAAAATTCAATAAGGAATATTAGCAGACCAAATATGGATAGAATTCAGAATTTCATAAAATAATTTACCTTAGCATCTGGATGCTTTTCCAGCAATGCAGGCATTCTTATTTTTGAAACTTTTTTAACCGGTGATTGCTTGCAATTCCCAGCAGAGTTAGGATTCAATTGATTCTCTTTTCCATGGCCATCTTCTGGCAAGGCCGAACAAGAATTTGGTTTCTTCGGTGTCCGTTTGCCATTGACAAACCGATTAGGGGAAAGCCCATTTGAATCTGCATCTGAAGACCACCTCATCGAGATCAAAGTCTTACTGATGTTCTCTGCTTCAGAATAAGCCAAGTGGGCACAAGGCTTCGGCAGCTCAATGGTCTTGGAATTCTGAGATTGCTTTGGATCACAATATGAATCAGATGCACTTTCCTTGGTTCTCTTGGAGGATGAGATGTAGATAGCCTCCTGATAGAGGCCTTGCCAAAAATTCACCACCTGTTCTTCAAGTCGAACCACCTCTTCCTCCAAAACAGCTACTTCAGCCAGAAGCTCTAGCGTCTTGAGTGAAAGGGAAAAGAAAGCCAATTCAAAATCGAATCTTTCTCCATCTATTACAACTACCATTTTATGTTCTACTAGTTTCCATTTAGATACACATAGACAACAAGAGAAGATAGTGTAATTACATATGAAGGGAGATATGGGGGAAGTCGAGGAAGAGCACCCAAAGGCCGAGTGAAAGCCCTTTCCAAAGCTCTGTGGACATTCTCTTCATGTCTAAGCTTCTTTTTTAGCTTATCAACCTACAAATATTATGAGAAGAGGAAGACGAACACAAGCAAAAGAAAGAAACGACTAAATCAAATTCAAATAAAACTAAATTGGATCAAAGCGAGTTGCAATGCGTCAAATTCAAGTACAACTAGAGCAAGAAATGGTACATCTTGCTGCAATGCAATCTTCCTCTCCCTTCTGGACTGGCATCGATTGAGCCCCTTCCGGGCATCCATTAATCTGCTCCCCTGCACCTGAGTCTTCTTCTCCTTCTCCATCTCCTTCACCAATAAAAGATTCATAAAAGAAAGAACGAACCAAACTCGTTCAATGTGAATAAGATAGATATAAAAACAAATAGTTCCCATTTGATTCTCCAGCTTAAGAAAGAATCTACGTAAGAAATAAGAAAAACACATTCTTTTCGACAAATCAGAAGATACCAATCTCAAATTCCAATCCGAAGCGACTTCATTCACCAAAGGATCGGACTTTGCAATCGAAGTCACGGAACCCATTTTGAATTTTGATCAAAAACCGCCAACTTTCCAAACAGCCGAACAAAAACAGTACCAGTCCCATCTCTTCACAACCAAATTCCTCGGAAAAAAGGGCGAAAACATTTTCTTTCGCAGTTCGAACGACCAAATCATTTTGTTTTTCTCGGTTCGTACGTCAGAAAGAGATGCTTAGAATCTACATCCCAGAGAAAAAGAAATCCATCTTTGTTCAGAAAAAGAACCATTGGTGACCGAGAAAAAACCCAGGGAGGCCCCTCGATTTCACGAAAGGAGTCAACTTTTCGCGAACAAACGCCACAAAACCCAAAGAAAAGAGAGAACCGTCTCGGAGTAGCGCCAAAGAATCCTACTTTATCGTGCTTCGGGGGAGCTCTCATGTCCTGCATCGCGGTCCGGACTCTAGTATTCATCTCTTCCTCCTCTCCTCCTCCTCGCTCCTCTCTCTCCAACCCCTGCCGCTTATCGCCAATTCCTCTCTGGAAAGGAGAGAGGGGGTCAAAAGGCTGCACACCTTAACAACCCAACCCCCTCGCCGCCAGTGCCGCGGAAATTATATAAAAAACAGAGAAAATGCAAATAAAGAGCGGTGAGATATTTAAACCTTGAGACCGGTCTCAGTCCCTCAAGGGAGCGGGAAAATTGAATGCAATGGCCCAGAGGACATCAAAGGAAGCATCCTCAACTCCTGAATCCATTGGAGAAAGACGAAGAAGAGAGGAGGAGGAGTGAAGAAAGAAAGGATTGATAGCTTTTTGTACTTATTGCGCTCTCCTTCTACTCTTCTTCTAAGAAGCAGTGGGCAGGGACAGGGGAGGGGATACGACGCCCCCTTTCAATCAGAAAACGCTGCGATCTCTCTCCCTCTGGCTCTCACGTCGCTCTCGAGAGCGAGCCAGGGTAGGCCGACTATTTGTACCCCTTCTCTCGATGTTTTTTTCGCCGTTAATCTTACCGCAGAGGATTGGACCGGCGGGGGATCCGAAAGCAGCTCGCGCCGGCGCACTGTAGCGTGGCTAGGGGTCCAGAGTGCTTGGGCCAGCGCCACGCGATTCATCATGAGCTAACATGCGCGTCCCCTCCCCATCCCCACCCACTGCTTTCCAGCTTGAGGGCTTTTTGTGCTGGAGTAAAATAACCAAAATGCCCCATTTTATTTAGTAATAGTTTGCAGGAATTATTGGGGTTAAAAAGAAAAAAGAAAAGAAAAAATTCTCCAAGCTTTTGCAGATGTTTTAATGCATCGAAAATTTCTCTGTCCTATGATTGAACTTTATGCAGCATGAACAGTATTTCTTATGCCTCTCAGCACTTTCATGCTCATCGTTCGTTATCGAGAGTGATTCAATGACGGTTATCCGATGGCTGAGAAAGGAGAATATTTTCAACGGCCCAGTATTCCTATTCTCAGGGACACATGGTCTATTTTACAGAGAGTTGGTTCTGTCCGGATTCGCCATATCTATGTGAAGCCAACTCGGCGGCCGATTGGATAGCAACTTTTGTGGCTCAGCATGCTGCTGGTTGGATTTGACGGCTGGTGACCCCTACCCCTCTATTTACAGCAAATTTTGTATTCTGATCTATCTAAAATAATTCGTACTAGACTAGTATGATTATCCGCTTGTACCAAAAAAAAAAAAAAAAACATCGAAAACTTGTATTTTGGTCATAATTAAATCAGCAGTTGATGTATTTGTGAGTTCTCATGCCTAAGAAATTCATGCTCTTTTTTTTTTTTTTGATTGATAGCATTGAAGGTACCGGCAAAAGAACATAGATTGAAAAACCCTACAACTAGTAACGAAAGCAGAAGACAAATGTCAAAGGTGATATAATAAGATCTAACCTCTAACAAGTAGCATTCATGATATTAGAAAGAGTTGCTTGAAATTTATAATACTATTCCAAAATGAAATAGAATGAAAAGTTTTTATTATTAAAAAAGTTATATTTATATTTTTATTCCAAAGTTAAACTTTTGTTAAATTAGCTTTCTTTCTTTTATTAAGTTAGAAAAATTTTTCTTTTGCTTTATAAGCCTTTCATGAGTTTGCATCAAAAAAATAATAATAAACAAAATTTAATTTGATAGCAAAAAATTACGGTAGATAAAAGAAAATTACATAAATTTAAGGATTTATTATCATACCAATAATGCTTGGACTAACCTCATACTTCTGGTTCCTATATAAATCCTTTTTAGCTTATATATCAACATGAGCAATGAT